>OMKQ01054004.1:0-42321 GCA_900302335.1 Phycis phycis
ATGTTGGAAAATAAATACATATATATAGATATTATTTATATAAATTATATATTATACATATTTTTATGTACATGCCTATAGTCTATGTATATGTTGATATATGTTGTGGGGTGCATGTAGCCGTGTCAATATTACGATTCTGTCATATGATATATATATATGATATGCAATGCAATTTTGCTCGATTTAAATAATCAGAGTCAGGGTATATTTTAATCTGGGGCACAATTTTAATCTGATTTGTACTGTAAATGAAGGTGCTAAAATGTTATGAAACGTAATTAGCAATGTTATCAGCAGAATAACATTTGAGTAATGAATATACCTGTTTCCTGTGGCTTATCTTTAATTCATTCACTTTATAAACCCAATTATATTCAAAGGTCAAATGTGCAATAAACTTGTGATTTTCCAGCAAGTGCTATATAGGTTTGCTATATAATGGTATATAAGCATATAGCCTAAACTGCACCTTGGCCTACTTCCTGTACAAATGGCTGCATTAAAAATAAAGATGAAGGAAATTATCAAAATAGGTTTCCCTACAGCTGCTGGTTGGTCTTGCCGTAAGTAGATAGCATAACCATGTTCTAATACAACTCATATCAATTTATCATTTCAAATGTTATATACATTCCCCAGAAAACTATAATTTGCTTCATGTCTAATTGCTATTCAATCTATTCATGTCCACACATAGCATATACATAGAAAATCGGGGCTAACAGGCCATTCTCCTTTGCAGCTAATTTTCTTGGACTGCATCTGCATGCGAGGCCATTGTTAGATGGCTCCTCACTGTGTGAGAGACAGAGGGAGAAGACGAACAGGAATATATGAGGATTCAGCAAGGGAAAGAAGTGCAGCCATTATTGATCAGAGAGAGAATCACTAACAAAGTCTACAAAGAGATGTGATTGTTAAAAAATAACAGCCCTCAAATAGATTAAAGTCAATGGGAAAGTGAACCATTTGAAGTCATTATATGATGGAAAAAAAGGAAGGCATATAATATTGCAGCTCAAGTGTAATTGAATTATACAAAGAAAATGACAGGGCAAGGCTATAGAAAGAGAACGAGAACAATAGGCAGCCTTTGAAGAGAACCATGTCCTCCTTACTACAGACATTCAAAGAAGGTGGTTATGGTGTCTGGAAACCCGGACCCTGCAGACGGACTGTTTCAATCATGATACATAAATGCATATCGAATAAACATAAGCCGTGAAGTGATCCAACTCTCTTGTGTCTATGAATAAATAAATGAAGCAATTAAAAACAAATCAACAAGAATGGCTTGTTGTGGCAAAACAAACGTCAGGGCAAGCAGACATTATTAATGGCATCTGTCAGTCATTACCCAAATTGTATTCTCCTTTTAAAAAGGTTCATTTGAACAATGCCGGCAAATAACAAGGGATAGCAAAGTTTGCTAACCCAAGCAATATCAAAACAACAAATCAACCAAAAAAAACAAACAGCCAGTGATCCACTGATATGACATGTTTTACTCTGATGTGGCCCTAACAATGGAGAAATGAAATGGAAGAGCTGCTCTACTACCTGAGCACTCATCCTCAAGCAGCAGCAGAACAGAGTGTGCTTTAGTTTACAGATAATAAGAGAAGCAATGGAGCAACAGAAGGGGGTACAACAGCAGCCTATTTTCCAAGTTTTAAAAAGGGCACGATGAGGTAGTTCAGAAAAAGAAGCGGTTACCATGGCAATTAGAGGTAAAAAAAAAAAGTTATAGTTCCAATTCTTTCAGAATTATGGTGGCTCCTTTCATTGGTAGTGGAAGGAGGACACCTAGTGGAATTATGACAGTGTATATAACAACTACAATGAGTTATGAATTTGATGCTAAACTATTATTTCCTTAAATGTCACTGAAACAAATCAATGAAAACTTTTAATTTAATTGTTCATGGTATAGTGGAAGTCAACATTTATATTCCATAATCTAGTCACAAAAAAAGTATTCAGTAAAGAAAGTTGAACAAAATGTACAACTGGTTATTCATTCTAGCCAACTAGGTTAACTCAACATATCAGAAATACGTAGCCTGATCTTGGCATGGTGAGATACTAATTCATATTGCATTCATAACAAACCTAAATACCAATTTGCAGTGATCAAAGCAAATGGAAACACTTTACAATAAGGTAAATTACATAGTCACTAATTAACATGAGTAAAATCCGATAATAAGCAGTAACTAACAGTTTTGATCATTACTTAACTGTTAACTAGTGATCCGAAAATAATGAAGTAATGGTGTCCATGTTTGGATACAAAATAATTTAGAACTCTCTTGAAAATATTACATCTCATGTCTTTTATAAAAAGGTAAATTACACTGTTTTAATAAATCAGGATGCTGGATTCACACTTGCATACAGCACAAACATAAATATAGACAAATACTGTCAACTTTTACAGATTATTCCACTGGTAAGCAAATTCGCAAGACTTAATTTGGGACGCTTATCCCCCATAGTGTTTAGTTGGTCCACAATGGTCTTGTTCAGGTCTGTTAGTTAGACATTGTAGTGGAACCACTCCCTGTCCATCCAGTATTTGTTTCAGGTACATAATGAAGTGAATATACTTTACTGAATGTATTCCTAATCCCAATCCCAACCAACATCTACTCCATTATACCCATTTAATTCTGGTTTAATTGTGTTTAAACATTCAACATTTCGTCTTGTAGACGTGTAGAAACATCTTTTCAGACTACTGTATTTTTCCTAGGCCTTCCTCTACGTCTTCCTGTGTCCTGACTTTTGACAACTTGCCTCTCGTTAGTCTCCTCTGCAGGGTTACTGTCCAAGTCACTCTCAAAATCCTTCTCTGCAATACAATAGGTCTTTGGTCTCTGGCCGGCTTCCCGCTTGCTCTTCCTCATTCCCTTGGTTTTCTCCCCCTTGTTCCCCTCTGTAAGTTCAGAGGTTGGGTCCTTGTAACTCCACTCACTTTCAATGTCTTTAGAAGAGGCTTTCCTCAAATGGCCCTTCTCGGATGTGTCAGATGGATTAGAGGTTGTCTCCTCGGATGCTGCATTGTTTTTTGGGCCTTCCTTTTGGTCTACCCATGGACCGTCTAAACGTCTTCTTTATTGGCCTCATGGGTCCACTTGGCCTGGAGTCGTAGGCTCCTTTATGGTACCACATAAGGTGACACTTCAGCCTCACATTGTGATTGAAGTAATTGTCACAGTGCTGGCACTGGTAGGGCTTCTCCCCGGTGTGCACACGCCGGTGGGATTCAGTTTCGTCTGAGTCATCACTCTCCGATTAGTAAGAATCTTCACTTTCCCAGTATAAATCAGTCATCAACCTCCTCTTCTTCGTCTCCCCCTTGTTCATTTGAACAGTTGCTTTCTTCATCAAAAGGTAAACTCCGACACATCAAAGGTTATCCCGGAGCAGCTCTCTTCATATGGTGCAGTCTGCAAGAGAGATGATAATGATTAATCAATACCAAGCATTCACGTAGAATCATGATATAAATGAGCAACAGAAGTTCTGAACATTCTACCGTCAATGATTAAACACAGCTAGTCGATCTGATTTAGTGCTCTGTATATGGCACAACTTACCTCACTTGGTCCAGGGGGCATATTAGATATTGTTGCTGCTGCTGCTGTTGTTGTGGTTGACTCTGTGTGATTCGGGATTGGGGTACTGGGTCTTTTACAATTACATTTACATTTAGGGCATTTAGCAAACGCTTTTATCCAAAGCGACTTACAAAAAGTACATTCGTCAGAAGAAGGTGAAACATTTCATTGCTGTTAACACAGTAAGAAAGTCACCAGTTACCAGTCACCAGTCACCAAGTTTCAAGCATTTCATTTGCTTTACAAAGTACTCTCGTTTTCGTTTTTTTGTTGTTGGTGTGCTTCCTTCTTCGGAACCGGTTTCCTCGGACAGTTTCCATTTTTTGAGAAATGATAACGAGTCTTCTATTAATAAAACGTCAATTAACTTTGCGTGTAATGTGAACCACTATGGCTGCATTTTGATCTCGTAATCTTCACCAGGCGCATCTTCAAGGGGGTGCATTAGTGATTAGTGCTCTCACTAGTGATTAGTGCTCTAATATATGTGTTTGTTTGTTTGTTTGTTTGTTTGAGCGTGCATGCGGATAGGAAAGACAAGGAAAGACAAACTTCCAATCTTCCAATGGAGGATCTCAAAGCCATTGTTAGATATGGTTTATCACGGTGTAAGAAACAGGCAGAAAACTAACAGGAATATATGAGGATCCAGCAAGTGAAAGCAGTGCAGCAATTGTTGATCAGAGGGAGAGAATCATTGCAAAGTCTACAAAGGCTCTGCGATTGTTAAAAAAAATATCAGCCCTCTAATAGATTAAAGTCAATAGAAAAGTGAACCATTTGAAGTTATCATAAGACAAAAAGGGGGACAGATAATATTGTAGTGTAAAAATAAGTGTAATTGCATTATACAATGGAAATGACAGGAGAAAGCAATATAAAGAGAACGGGAACAATAGGTAGCCTTTGAAGAGAACCATGTCCTCTTAAGCAAAGATGAAAAGAAGGTGGTTATGATGTTTGGATACTTGGACCCTGCAAACTTTGATCATGATACATAAATGTGTATTAAATAAACAAGATGTGAAATGATCAACCCCTTATGTCTGTGAACACTCAATTAGAAACAAATCACTGACACAAAAACAGCTTGAGAAACAAAATAGCTTGTCGTGGCAAAACCAACAAGTCGGGAAGAGCAGACAATATTAATGGAATCTGTCATCAGTTCTTAACCAAATTATATTATCCTTTTCAAAAGATTAATTTGAGCAGTGCATGCAAATAACAAGGTATAGCAAAGTTTGATAACCCAAATATTATTAAAACCAAAAATAAGTGGTTCACTGACATTTTGTTGTTTTTATGTCATTTTTTACTCTGATGTGGCCTTAATATTGGAGAGAACGGAAATGGGAGAGATGCTCTACTCCCTCAGCACTCATCCTCAAGCAGCAGTAGAACAGAGTGTGCTTTAGTTAGAGACAATGAGAGAAGGGATGTAGGAACAGTTTGGGGTACAACAGCAGCCTCTTTTCTCAGTTTAAAAATGGGCACAATGTGGTATTTCAGAAGAAAAATATTGAACAATTCTTTCACAATAGCTTGAGCTCCTTTCATTGGTAGTACGATGACTCTGAGGGGATTCATGCTGTATGACATTTACATTTAGATGACAGTGTATGACAGTGTATATAACGACTACAATGACTGCGATTACGTATTTGATGCCAACTGATTACGTCCATAATTTCCTTTCAATGCCGCTGCAATATATCAGCAGAAAAATCTTTTATGGAATAATGGAAGTCAACTTTAAAATCCAATTATCAATTGTTATCAAAACAAATGGTAACTCTTAACAATAAGGGTACATTACGTTAGCATTAATTAACAAATAATTATAATCTAATGATCAGACCTTTTTTAGCAATGGTGTTCATGTTTATTCATGGTGATCATGTTGACTAAGGTAATGGTGTTCAGGTCAACAAAGCTATTAATGAATACATTATTTAACAGGGTTAGCATTAGTGTTAACCCTAACCCACTAACCACTAGACTAATGCTATATAGTAATGCATAATTGCAGAGTGACTGAATTAATGGTAAATTTATGGACCCTTAGTGTAAAGTGAAACCAACCCAATTTTGTACCGTTTATAATGAAAACAATAATAGGTAGCTTGGCATCGGTAGCTTTTGTCAAAAGAACCAAACAGAAAATTTAAGCAACAGAGGTCAAGGACAGGCAATGCTCTGCTGAGCTATGAACCATTTATTTCAGCTGATTGTAGTGAAAATTGGGATAGCGAAAAACTTGTTTAAATACAAAAACAATTCATAACTCACACCCCATCTCATGTCTTTTTCAATGACACAAAAAGGTAAATTACACTGATTTAAAAGTCTGGATGCAGAATTCACACTTCCATACACCACAAACATATCAAATACTGACTACCTCTGAAGACAGCGATGGGAAACTTAAAGATTTTTCACTAGCACGCAAAGTCCCCAGACTTCATTTGGGAAGTCTATCCCCCGTAGTATCTAGTTGGCCCACAATTGACTTGTTTGCTTCTGTCAGCTAAACATGGTGGTAGGACCACTCCCTGTCTATCTAGTACTTGTTTCAGGTACATAATGGGAATATACTTACTTATACTATCATTTATTCGTAATCCCCAATTACAAACAATACCTACTTTGTTATATTTTTACATTCAGTTCTGGTTTAATTGTGTTTAAACATTCAGTATTTCTTCCTGCAGAATTTAGAAAAATGTACATGTTTTCAGACTACTGTATTTTTCCTAGGCCTTCCTCTACGTCTTCCTGTATCCTGACTTTTGACAACTTGCCTCTCGTTAGCCTCCTCTGCAGGGTTACTGTCCAAGTCACTCTCAAAATCCTTCTCTGCAAAACAATAGGTCTTTGGTCTCTGGCCGGCTTCCCACTTGCTCTTCCTCATTCCCTTGGTTTCCTCCCCCTTGCCCCCCTCTGTAAGTTCAGAGGTTGGGTCCTTGTGACTCCACTCACTTTCAATGTCTTTAGAGGAGGCTTTCCTCAAATGGCCTTTCTCTGATGGGTCAGCTGCTGTGATTGGGTCTGGGACCTCTCTTCGCGCTGCAAGATTAGAGTTTGTCTCCTCTGATGCTGCATTTTTTTGGGGCCTTCCTTTTGGTCTACCCATGGACCGTCTATACGTCTTCTTATTCGGCTTCATGGGTCCGCTAGGCCCAGAGCTGGAGGCTCGTTCATGATACCGCATAAGGTGACTCTTCAGGCTCACATTGTGGTTGAAGCTCTTGTCACAGTGCTGGCACTGGTAGGGCTTCTCCCCGGTGTGCACACGCAGGTGGGATTTAAGGTGGCCTGGCTGGCTGAAGGAACGACTGCAGAACTCACACACAAACTCCTTTATGTCAGTGTGCACCACGATGTGTCTATCCCTGTGGTTGGCATTCGGGAATTGCAAAGCACAATAGGGGCATGAAAATATTTTGGGGCCCCTGTGGCCTTTCAAGTGTAAATTGCGTGCAGGGAGTTTGGAAAACGTCATGGGACAGTCAGGGCATTCGTATGGTTTTGCTTTGCGGGTGTGAGTGCTCTCATGGGCAAGTTTATCAAGTCTTGTTTCAAAGGGCGCCATGCAGAACTTACAGGGGTGCTCATAGCTTTCCTTGTGAATATGGCTATGAACTTTCAGGGAGCGTTTGTCCACGCATCTCTTTCCACAAATATTGCAGGAAACTGGCTTGATTTTATACTCACATGTGTGAGACTTTCCCAAACAAACGAAGGCACCGCATTCTGGACAAAGCTGACGGACACTTTTCGGCAATTCAGAATCCCTTTCGTCTGAGTTGTCGCTGTCCATTTGGTCAGAGTCATGGCTCCGTGATTGGTTAGACTCGTCGCTCTCCAATTGGTTAGAATCATCCATTTCCCAGTCTGAATCAGAGTCGTCAATCTCCTCTTCTTCGTCTTCTTCTTCTTCTTCCTCCTTCCAACAATTGTTTTCCTTTTCGGCTTCTCCCCCTTGTTCATTTGAACATTCTTCATCAAAGGTGAACTCCGATACATCGAAGGTTATCCCCGTGCAGCTCTCTTCATATGTCGCAGTCTACAAGAGAGAAGTGATTAAGTATTTTTCTAAAAGATAAGTCATGGGATCAATTCTGCATTTTTGTATTTATAATGTTCACGGTCAGTAGTCCCCTTCCTCGGTTCTGTAACGCTCTTTTGGGTCATTTCATTTAAAGGATATTTTGGAACCATAGGGACTATTTTGGAACCACGGCCATATCCGCAGATTGCCTAGCATGATTCAAGAATGTAGAGCTATATTGATGAGGCAAACTTCACAATTCAACCACAATTCAACCGCAATATGAGCATGAAAAGGGTGCATCTTTATTACTATTATTATTATTATAATAATTATTATAATAATTGGGAGCATATGGGAGACCACAGCCCAGCCCCCAACTTTGCACAAATTACCTCATCACCTGTCGTTTTCTCTTCCTGATTAACTTGTTTTTCCTATTAGTTCAAAAAGATGAGCAATTCGTTTAGTACCAAGTTAGCAGCAGGATAATTATGTTATTACTGATAATAATAGTAGTGGTAGCCCTAATAGAGGCCTAGTTTATAGCTGCAAAATATATCATTTTGTATAAATCCAAAATGATAACATGATAAGTTTTGAGAGCATACCAATTTAGACGCAGATTCAAACACAAATGTTTACATTTTACCTTCAATTAAAAAAAATAATAACTTGGTAATATAATAATCTGAATGTTCACCAGCGCAGCATTACAAACTTGATCACACAACCGCGGACAAAGCAGACGAAGCGACACAAGAAGTGGATTTAGGCTTGTGTTTCGCAACGCATCAAACAAAACATCATTGCGTTTTTCACGTGGTCACTTAGGTCATTTCAAGCATTCGACACGACATTTACGACAAAGTAGTTAAAAAGACCACCAGCGATCCGCTGTGGTATCAGATGGTGACCCTGTCGCGTTTTGTGTTATTACATCTATGGATCAGACGCAGCACACGGACACTAACGGCCTGGGGCTGGGCAACCAGTTTATAATGACCAAGTAGGTATAATAAGTACCTAATAAAAAAAATCGCCAGCAAAATAAAATGTCACAAGTAACTATTGAAATGGGTGCTAATAACTTAGTAACTACAATATGCGTATTCACTTTAAAGCTGCGACCACCTCCTCCCGAAAGAGGTTAAAATTGCTTACCCCAACTCCAATATGTGGAAAAGCTAAGTTGTTCAGAAAGCGATGTTCAGGGTTTGAATTAATTTTAGATTTTTTTTTTTAAGTCATTTTCATCAAAATGCCTCCCGCAAACCGATTGGAGTGTTAACATCAATCCGTAGGAAGACCAACCAGTCTTTCTTGCACAACTATTCATTTTATTCTCACAGGTCGGGACTGCACACTGACCAACCATTATTTGTATGAGAATACAGGTAGTCCGGGTTAACAACGTGAGTTCGTGAATGGAGTTCAGGTATTAACAAGTGCCACTGGATAGGGGCACAATACGTACACATAACATAACATAACATAACACATAACGTTACAGGTACATGAATGCACACAAGCTAGCAATTTGCATGTACACTTTCCGAGCTTACATTACTTTTCTATCAGCAATTACCTAAAGTTAGTAGTTAGCCCAGCCAGGTATCTACCAAGAGTGTAGCTATACCGTTAGCTAACGTTGTCACTCTCCACAATGCATTGAACTGTAACTATACCGTTATCTCCACTAACGCTGTCATCATCAATCTATCAGTAGGCTAACATTATGGAAGGGGCTAGCTTTATTAAACTGATAAGAACAGATGCCACACTTGATCTTAGCCAAAAGGCAGGGAAGCGATGGTCAAGCTTTATTAGCTAGAGTAGCCTACGAAAAGTTATTACCTGCTCATCAATGGCTGTTGGTGCATCCGGGAAGACGGATGGCACCGCATTCGTTGTCAGTAACGGGTGGCCCTTTAGATTGCGGGGTTTGTCGAAGTCGTCTGGTCTGAAATGATCACTACACATTCTCAATTTGAGTAGAGTCTTCGCCGGGGTGTTGATGTCCAAGCCAGCAACAATAAGCCACCGTTTAGTCCTTTCTCGATCTCGCACTGGAAATACGTGGAAACTTTGTGGTGCCCATCTGTAGCGTTTATTTTTACAATTGGTAAATGCACAACAAATCACCATGTTGCCTAGTCGTTCGTTTCCAATCCAATGATTCAATCCCACTGCACTAGGCTACTAGGTGTCCCGCGCTTCTATGTTTACTTCCTGCTGTAGTAATTTGGTTACTACACAACTAACTGGAGCAAAGAAACTTCCGCTGCTGCTGAGAAACTAGTCCCTCAAAATGCGATGATTCATGCGATGCGAGGTTAGTTTTATTTCTAACATTATTCTATCAACACAGACACTTACATCACATACACAGCGTTATAATTTATTTGCCTCTGGTCTACTGTGGAGTGGGTTTTTATAAGCAGGCTAGCCCAAACCGTTGACTTGCGCTAGCCTTGCAACAGCGAACTCTGCAACTAGAAGGATTGAATGAAATTTGAAAACGTCTCCAATGATAAATAACACACTGGCTAACTTGGAAAAGAGGTCATATGTCAAAAATTCCGAACTACCCCTTTAAGAGTTTTTCTTTAAGAAATTGCCAACAATAGGGGGTACATTACAGCCATCAAGTGGTCTGGAGTGTGAAGTGAAGTTCCTACCTTCATTATATGCCGCTTAAACATACCACAATTTCCTCGAAAGTTGTTGTGTTTTCAATGATACACTTCAAATCAAAAGAAATTTAAACTTGAAACCTTTAATTTGGCTGGGGGGGGTGTTTCTTGTACACCCTGCCCTGTCTAACCATAACTCGGTTTTAGTGTATTGAAGTGATCGCGACTGGACGCCTGGACACGCAGTGGCTACCAGCCTACTACCAGCACCCCATCAACATGAACAATGCTTAAAAAATGTGTATTGCTTTCTAAAAAAGACCCTCACTTGACACTTTACACATGCATTTATACTATGAAATTGGTTATATTTGAAATTGTGTATATTGTAATCTTTCAATATGTTTAAATAGCATTCACCCCAATCTGTTTGGTTTGTTTTACAATCCAGGAATAACGAGGTTGACATTATTAGAATGCTTTATTTTAGCACAGCAGGAGTCGAGTTTGTCTCCATTGTTGCTGCATTTCTTCTAGTCCTTCCTTTGGGTCTACGCAACGACCTACAGCAAGCAAGTACTTTTGAACCACTTCAGTTCTCCTTCAGCTTCTCTGTCGATAGCATCCCCACCTGCATCCTCAGTGTCTCCGGCGCTCATGCCCTTCTCAGTCTCCTTCTCGATCCCAGCAACAGGTGACTGCGTCTTCTCCTGTCTGTGTCGTCGCCCCCCGGGCCCGGAAACAGAAGCTTTATTGTGGTAGCACCCAACGTGACTCTTCAGGCTCACGTTGCGATTGAAAGCTCTTGTCACATTGCTTGCACACCCCGGGAACGGCCTCTCCCCGGTGTGCAGGGAGTAGGCGGGATGCGAGGTGGCCCGGCTGGTGGAAGAAACGACACAACTCCTGCACACACAAAAAAAAAAAAACAGCTTCACGCCAGTGTGCACCGCCACACGTCTCTCATTTCAGTGAGCAGTGAAAGTTCATTTGGCAATTGCGCCCACATATCTTGTTGAACCCTGTCCCACAGGCATTCATGGGGTTTTAAAATGAAGGCGTGGGCGTTCTGGTGGGCCAGTTGATCGAGCCTCTTGCAGAACTTGCAGAGGTGCTTGCCGACCTGCCTCGTGGACCCGGCTGTGGCATTTCAGGGCCTCCGCATCCACGCAGTTCTTGTCAGAAACACTGCTAGGGAACGTCTTTGTCTCGTAGCCCCGCATGCCGCCTTTGGCCGCGTTAAGACGTGGAACACATTGCGTAAGTTCACGGACCTCTCGGTGCACTTTAGAAGAGTTCAAATCCACGTCATCGCAGCCCGAATCTGAGAGCGCCCTGCACCATTCCGAGCCGGCAGACTCCTCCTCTTCCTCGCTCTGCTCCTCAGCTTGATTTGTAAAATCTTCATCAGAGGCGTAGGTAATTTCGGATACATCAAAGGTTATTCCAGGGCACTCCTCTTCACAGGTCTACAAGATATAGATTAGGGACATTAGCGATTCTCACACACACACATATATATAGATATATATATATATATATATATATATATATATATATACATAGACCAATTGCTGGATGGCAATGTTGTAATTGTATGAAAGCATCACAAAAATCTGAAAAACCATGAAAGAAAGAAGCAATTCCTCATTTTCACGTGCTGTGTCCAATCACTGAAAAGCACTACCATGTTGGTTGTCACCCGGTGCAGATCTTCAGCCATCGGTTTGTCCTCCTTGGTCTCCTGGTCACACGGGAGGTCAAGTCGTTTCACCACATAGACTGAACCATCAGGGAGCTTCTCCAACTTAGAGCTGTAACCACAAGCCATTTAGAGAAATTGAGAAATTGGTTAATTAGGAGGCCAGCTTTTCCTTTTCATCGTCGATGCCATGCTGAGTTGTGTGATGGAGTGGGGTAAATAACAAAAAATAAGGAAAAACATTTCTGGTTTTATTAAATCAACAACAATTGAATAACAGGAGCCCTAAAGAACTCAGTTATAAATTAACTTAAATGACCCAAGTAAACCAAAACTAAATAAATACACTTCTCTTAAAGAGCCAGTGAACCCAAAACCTTTTTATCTTTGCTTTAAATTGTGGTAATAAGTCTTAGATGACCATCAACCAAGCAATCTAAGCTATTTCATCAATGTTTCTGAAATAACACCTTTCCCGTTTTCAACCTGTAGTTCACGTCCGGACACCAAAGGACAGAACTACACCTCGGGACTGTGGATGTTTACATTGAGGTTTCGGTCTCCATTCAAGAACCATTACACCCTTTCATCGAGAGGAGGAGCTAATCACGCTATTCAATATACGTTGGCGGCCCACCAACGTCCGGAGAGAGATGGTCCATGTTCTGGCCCTGGGGCGTATGATGCCCATGTCGGCATTCACATTTGTTGAATTACATTTGGATGGATTCGCCATTTCGGCTTAACATATTAGACGTGCATCCACTAGTCTAATGTTCTTGGTAACGCGAAGAACAGTCAACTTACACAATGTTGACATGTTAACTAAATGTGTGTCAACTGATTGTGAGACAATGTTGATACCCAGTTGCAGACTTTCCAGGTGGTGTTAGTTGTAAATGTAGTAATGTGGAAGTTTCAAACATGGCTTGCGAAGATTAGCCTGCTAGTCAGTTATTCTCACCCGTCTGAGACTCTTCACTGATGGTGGAAACCCAGTGAGCGCGCATTTCCGTCGCCAGTCCACATGTGTAAGAGGTGAATGTAAGAGGTGTCTGTTGTTTCTCATAACTGCGAAACACGCATTGTTACAATAAAAAAAACGTTTCTGCACGTATAAACAGGCTCAAAGTAGGACTTTTTTAAGACAACGTTGAGTGACATTTGCCAGTATGTCGTTTCTGATGCAACCCTACTGTGTCCTGAGACAGGGCACAGCAGGATAAATATGAACACAAATCTGCCGCATTTCCATCGATGTTTTTCACAGTTCTGTTGTAATGCATTGTAAGCATGTGTGACAAAATCCGGGGTCATTTGCAGGAGGCACATGGGTGCCTCCTGCCACGTTTTGTGACTCTGGCTAACTTAATTTTCTGAGGGCCTCCAGTCTTGCCTAGGGTGTCCTGTTGTCTAGAGCCGGCCCTGACTGGCTGACACATATCAGTACAGCTTAACGAGTAAAGTATAACATACGTGTCAAGAAGAAGTACGGCTAGATCCGTGTCGCTTTTGAGACCCATCAAAACATTTAGGTTTTTCCAACGATTTACGGCCGCACCGATATAAATGCGGGACTTGCATACATCACGTCGCTTTTCCTTCCTAGCTGTTTCCTTCTCTGCTTTCCTTTCTTCTGCCGTTTTGTTTCGCTTTAAGTGTTTGGTTGTGTACGCCGTTCCTGGGAGTGCTGGAATCGGCAGTTTCGCCTGTTCCGCCACTAGAACTGTAAACGTTGACCTGCTGCTTCCTGAGGACCACCTCTTTGAGGAGTTCGCTCCCTGACTGGAAAAAGTGGGAACGGGGTACTGACGAACATTCTGGATCAGTGATGGCTGTCGGAAAATAGGACTATTTAACAGTTATTTATGATTTAAATATCGCTTACAGCACCGTATTATTTTTCAATACAAATCTTAAGAATAATTAGATTTTATTTATAATTTTAATAAAACAGGATAACCTCACACTTTTTAATTGAAGAGGTCAGCCTTTAAACCCCCAAACTGATTAAGACGAATTTGTGCATATCTTAATTGCTACTATTAAGTGATAGAACAATATTAGGTGACTATATTCACAAGGCATATTAGTTAAATGTTAGCTGTTAACTATCTGATACTGGTCAACTAGTAGCAGATACGTTAGCTCCATTGTCAAAACATAGGATAATGATATTCATTATTATATACACTTATTTGCATAATAATTAAATTTTAGATGGATGTGGGTTACTTTGTGTTGCAGCAAGAAAGCATAATCCAGAAAAAATCAACAACAATGTATTATAGACAAAATGGGCACCCTACCGAACATCCCAGATGCGTCTAAAGCTGGGACAATGCAAGGTGGGACACTCCAACTGTAACTCTTGCATTTGAGGATATTTTGCTCTAGTATTTCAAATTAATGGAACTCCATACCAGCCATATACACAATGTAGTACTCATTAACAGAAAATACATGTTATTTCTTACTTTGTTTGAAGTTGACCTGGTGATTCATTAATCAGTACACAATAAAACTGAAATGATCACGTTTGTGTTTGCCTCTATGTTTGGATTCCTTTAAATGGGGAAAATCGCTTTCTGAGGAAAGCGATAATCCACAGTCACCAGACTCAATTTTGGAAGCTTCTCCTCCCATCCTTTAGTTGGTCACTGATGCTCTTGTTTGTTTGTGTCAGCTAAAACATGGTGGCAGAACCTCAACGTTAGTTAGTAGCCATTTTATTGTCTATATCAGAAGCACTTTGTTTTTTATTGTATATTAAGTGTGTCTGGTTACTAAAATGGATAACAATTCATATTTTGGGCAGTGTCAGGATGCCATCCATTAAAAAAATGTGTATTATAAATTGTTGAATATTTCACATGAAGAACACTCACCATCAGTCTGTTATTCAACCTGGTTGGAAAATGTACTTGCAAAGTCTTTTGAAAATGTATTTTTAAATAACAATATCAATAATGATTTCTTAGGCTATAATAAACAACTGCCAAACAAAACAACCCTTTAACAAGTAGATGAAGGGAATACACTTTAATGCAAGCATTCCTAATCTCCACACATACCTACTTTGTTACCCATTGAGTTATGGTGAATGGTGTTTGGATGTTAGATATGAAAAAAATGATCATGATCATTTTCTGTGGATTATTCCTCGGCCTTCCTCTACAGCTTCCTATGTTTCCTGACTTTTGACAACTTGTCTTAGCAACTTAGCCTCCTCTACAGGGCTACTGTCCGAGTCACTCTCAATATCCTTCTTAGCAATAGAACAGGACTTTGGCCTCTGGCTGGCTTTCCGCTTTCTCTTCCCCACTCCCTTGCTTTCCTCATCCTTGTCCCTTTCTGTAAGTTCAGAGGTTGGATCCCCGTCATTCCAGGCGCCATCAATGTCTTTGGAAGAGGGTCTCCTCAAATGGCCTTCCTCTGACGTGTCAGCTGCTGTGATTGGGTCCAGGTTGTTCCCTTGCACAGCGGGAATCCAGTTTGTTTCCCCTGTTGCACCACTAGGCCCAGAGGCGGAAACTTCTTTATGGAGATGGCAATGGAAGAGATTCTCCCCAGTGTGCACACACAGGTGGGATTTAAGGTGGGCAGGCTGGTCGAAGGAGCAACTGCAGAACTTGCACACAAACTGCTTCATGCCAGTGTGCACCACGATGTGTCTATTCATGTAGTGGTCAGTAGGGCAATCCAAAGTACAATGGGGGCATGAAAATGTGTGGCCATCGAGGTGTGTGTTGAGTGCAGGGAGCTTTGAAAATGTCATGGAACAGTCAGGGCATTTATATGGCCTTGCACAAGGGATGTGGGCTCCCTCATGGCAAAGTTTATCAAGTCTTGTTTGAAAGGGCACCATGCAGAACTTACAGAGGTGCTCGTAGCTTTCCGTGTGGATTTTGCCGTGAGCTTTCAGGGTGCTTTCGTCCACGCATCTCTTGTCACATACACTGCAGGAAAAGGGGTTGATTTTATACGCGCATGTGTGAGTCTTACAAGTAAAGTCAAAGGCACCACATTCTGGACAAAGGTGACTGACACTTTCATCCAATTTAGAATCCAAATTTGAGTCCCTTTCGTCTGAGCCGTCGCTCTCCAAACGGTCCGAGTAATCACTCTCCAATTGGTCAGACTCTTCCTTTTCAAAGTCTGAATCCGAGATGGCAATCTCTTCTTCCCAGTCTTCATTAGAACAAGTGTTTCCATATTCTGCTTGCCCTTCATTCGGACAATTGTTTTCTTCATCAAAGGTAAACTCTGATACGTCAAAGGTTATCCCGGGGCAGCTCTCTTCATATGGTGCAGCCTGCAAGAGAGACGGTAGCGATTAAGCAATGCCAAGCATTCACATATATGCATAATATAAAAGAGCAACAGAATTGCATGAAACCAGAACCAGCATAAAATCAGAAGAACTGTCACATGTGATCCACTGCAGTGCTTTCATACATCCGGTGATGTTGCTAGGTAATGGGTCCTGCGTCTATGACACATTTAAATCCGAAGGGATGCAGAAAATGCACTATTGACTGTCCTGGGGATACGCCCTTTTTAGTCCTTAATGACGCTACAATATGAAAAAAAAAAGATATCCACCGGTCATCATTATTAAATGAGCCCGTGTTCGTATTCCTCGCCACAAGGATTTAATTTCAAGAATTAAGTCAACAAAATTGGAAAAAGAACTCACATGGCCGCTAGGGATGCAAGAAATACCCCAAAAATAACAAAAAATTATGATCATTAACAAGGTCCAATGTATTATTATTTAATGCATGTACAGTATCTGATCGTATTTAATGGCGATAAACTCACCAATATTGCACCTCTACGGACAGCTAGGGCCATCCTCCTTATATCTGCACGCCTTTCCACAAAAATCGTTTGTCATACATGGGCAACTTTCTGTCAATTACGGCTGGGAGCATTCAATCACTTCAGAATGCCACGAAAAGAGGTCGCAGTCCATGACCCGAATACTACTGTGAACGTCCTTGCGGAGTCGCTTGCGGCTTCTAGGCATGTTTCATACCAAGTGAACCTAACTTTCGAGTGCCTGCAGCCTAAATTATAGATGCCAATTAGACAATTGGCATTCGAATCCATGTTTCTGTCAAAGTCTGTGTCGCATTAAAGAGTCAGCAGTTTAACACCACTTTACAGCTTACCTCTATAACGCTGCGCCGTTCGGACACGGAGATTCGGGACAGACTTGGAGTCGGCGGGTTGGGGCACAACTTTTTCAGAGCCCTGTGCGTCTTTGAAGGAAAAGGCTCCCGATTCCCTTTATCTGCTGCCGTCGATGCCGACGGTTCTTCGTTTGAATTGGATTTTTTTTCGTCGTTTTCCCATCTTCTAAACACCGGCAAGTCCCGTTCGATTCTAGAGAGTAGGTTGGTACACTTTTGACAAGATCGTATAGATTTTTCGGGAGTTTTTGTCAAAGTCAACCCTAGCTGAACGAGGCGATCAAAAACGGTTTTGACCTTTCCTGTGGCTTCGAAGATTTTTGTAGAGTGACTAATGACACCTTGTATTTTCAAATACTTGTGGCAAAAACGGCAACAGTCGTTCACAGACATATCGACGCTACACCATAACAGCCCATCATCCCATATTTGCATTCTTCCGTCGCTCCGTGACGCGTCACACGGGTCGCTGCTTTGACTGGTTGTTGTCTATGCGACCATGCATCCGACTAGTCTAGAGGCTATTTGGTGTGCGCCGGGTAACCCAACTTGGAAATCGAAAATTAAATCAGAGGTTCCAGACTAATACGCATTTGCGTAAAGGTTTGGCCGATGTCAGGCTGTAGAACAATGACAAACGATATAGAGATGTTCTTGCGCCACGATTCATGTTATGCTCACAGTTGGGGACCGCACATTGTCGAGCCATTCTTTGTCATGATAAGACAGGTAGGCAGGGTTAACAGCGACTTGAGGTCGGGACCGAAGTTCTGCTTTTTTTTACCCCAAGCAGCACAGTAGAACCGAACAATCCGTAGTCTGAATGAGGAAGTTATTCTATTTGTTTTATTTTTGAAGAGAAATTGCAAATAATAGTGGGTGCATTACCGCCACCAATTGGTCTGAAGTGTGAACTGAAGTACCTGCCCTCAAACTGCCGTTGAAAATAATAATAATACCACAATTTCCTCACAAACTGAGTTTTAAAATGTTTCCAATGCTGAATTATACTTATTTATTTACATACTGTTGCTCTCTCCATTACATTTCCTGCTGCTAACTAAAACATACTGTTTCCCTTTGTTTACAATATGTAACATGTGTGCTATTTTAAACAACTATTATGAACTCTGAACTAAGATTTAATTGCTAAATACTTGATCCTGATTATTCTAAAGTTAAAAGAGTGCATTATTTTATTAATAACGGTAGACCTCTGCCTTTAAAGTTTCAAATCAATTGATTACAAAATCCAACATTGACCACAACAGTCAAACAGAACATCGACCATATGTTTCCCTGATAAGCAGAAACAACATGCACAAAGTACAACTGAAGAATATTTTAATTGCAGCTGATTAAGTCGATAAAAAATCATCGAGCAGTGGTCGAACACAGAGTGTGCTCTAGGTAGAGGTAATAAGAGAAGGAATGATGGAACAGAAGGCGGTACAACCGCAGACGCCCTCTTAAGTTTTACAAAGGGCACGATGAGATACTGCAGACAAGGTGGTTATCATGGCAATCAGAGGGGAGTGGGGGTGTCTGTTGCAATTATTTCAGAATATATTGAGCTCTGCTACCATTGTGCTACCATTTATTAGTAGCACAAGGCCACCATGTATGTGATGCTAAATGAAGAACTCCTCTGAAATAAATCAGGAAATGTACCTCATTACCTCATTAATAACCTCTTAACATATTGGCACCGTGAATTAACCAGACGTGCAAGAAGGTGGACATGGTGTTTGGGAACCAGGACCCGGCAGCCTGTTTTAATCACGACACATAAAAACATGTTGAGTAAAAAATGAGAAGAGATGTGAAGAGATCAAACGGCCTCTTTCTCTGAGGTGGCCTGTATATTGGAGATGAAGTGAGAGTGAGATGCAGTGCAGACTCGTTCAAAGCTTTAAAACCCTTGGGCTCCTTTTATTGGACACCTGGATTGTAGTGGTACTGACACTAATGGCTATGATAACCGCATAGATGTATGTGATGCTAAATAATAATTTCTATAAATCCCTTGCAATGTCACTGCAAAAAAAAAGTGTATAATTGTTAATGGCACAATGAAAATCAATATGAATATTACCTATCAGCAAACAAAGGAGAGGGTGATACAGTATATTTTAAGTGAAGTTGCATTGTAATTATGTAGTGTAATTACATGTGAATTGTAACCTTAATAATAACCTTTTAACATATACACCATGCAATACTATATTGCACAAATGCTTTACGTCCAAGGTTTTTCTTTCATTGCAGTCAAATACCCATTATTAGTTCAGTAATCAGGGCGGCAGTAGCTCAGTGGGTAGAGCGGGTGGACAGAGTGGGTTGTCCACTAACCGTAGGGTCAGTGGTTTGATCCCCTTGATCCCCCATCCAACTGTCCACATGTTGAGCCCCACAAATGTACTGATTGTAAGTCGCTTTGGACAAAAGCGTCTGCTAAATGCCCCCTTTTAATCAAAGTTTCATTTTGAAGTCAAATCCAGGTTAAAGAAAATGATGTGTTCATGAACATTAAACAGTAATGTGTACATGTAAATGATGGGAGTTCTGCTGTGCATCACATTTCCTTGTTTCAGGTTTCCAGGTCCACCAGAATCAGAAGCAGGAGGTCTGACCAGCTCTCCACACGTCCTCCAGCATGGTCCATGGTCCACCCTATGACCTCACAGGTTCACCTGATTTGTTGAAAAAAGTATACATTCAAACAAAACAACATCACTTTTTATAAAAGTCATGGGAGATTGAAATAAAAAGAGAGGGCTTTCATTGCCAATGGCCAGGTGGTGAGTTTAAGGCTGCCTTGGGGTTTTTTTTAAGGTTTTTAGGCTGCCTTGCCAGCATATAGTATACATTTATAACCATTCACTGAATAAAACAATAGTTTAACAATGTTATGTCTGGGTTCTCAACAATAGAAGTCATGGAAAAAGCTCTGCTCATCTTCATAGCAACAATTTCTTTCAACTGAATGAGGTCTTAATATGTGCACAGCAACTACATTATTTTCTCAAATTAAAGAAAATATCACTTAAAAAAGGTAAATGCATAATTCCCCACATACTAGGAAACAAAAATAAATGACCACACATATTTAGGCTTCCTCACTTTTCTCAAATTACCACCATTTAAAAGGATGCAGAATTTACCGTTGCATATATCCAAAAAAACTAAAATGTATGAATGGAAACTTGTATGATAAACTGTTGAACATTTCACATTAAGAACACTCATTGAGTTATTCCAGTTAACCCACCTCCTTGGAAACTGTAATTTTATTGCATTTCAAAAAAGTATTTCAATTAGAATAATACTAATAATTCTTTCTTATTTCTTATAAAACAAAACTGCCCTCTTTCTCCTTGTTCTTGATCCCTGTCACTCCAATCGCTTACAATGTCTTTGGAAGAGGCTCTCAAATGGCTCTCCTATGACGTCTTAGCTGCTGTGGTTGGGTCAAGGACATCCCTTTAGACAGCAGGAACAGAGTTTGTCTCCCAAGCTGCTGCATTTCGCTTAGGCCTTCCTTTAGGTCTCCCCATGGACTGAAGAATTGCCCTTTTTGTCCGCTTCACGGGTCCACTAGGCCCGGTATCGACAGCTCCTTTGTGGTACCGCATTACATGACTCTTCAGGCTCACATTGTGGTTGAAGCTCTTGTCACAGTGCTGGCACTGGTAGGGCTTCTCCCTGGTGTGCACACGCAGGTGGGATTTAAGGTGGCCCGGCTGGTTGAAGGAGCGACTGCAGAACTCACACACAAACTCCTTTATGCCAGTGTGCACCACGATGTGGCGTTCCATGTAGTGGACAGTCCGGAATTCCAAAGCACAATGGGGGCAGGAAAATGTTTTGGGTCCCCTGTGACCCTTTAAGTGTAAATTGCGTGCAGGGAGTTTGGCAAACGTCATGGGACAGTCAGGGCATTCGTATGGTTTTGCTTTGCGGGTGTGAGTGCTCTCATGGGCAAGTTTATCAAGTCTTGTTTTAAAGGGCGCCATGCAGAACTTGCAGGGGTGCTCGTAGCTTTCCTCGTGGATTTTGCTATGGGCTTTCAGGGAGCTTTCGTCCGCGCATCTCTTGCCACAAATATTGCAGGAAAGCGGCTTGATTTTATACTCACATGTGTGAGCCTTGCATGTAAAGAAAAAGGCACCGCATTCTGGACAAAGCTGACGGATACTTTTCGGCATTTCAGAATCCCTTTCATCTGAGTTGTCGCTGTCCATTTGGTCAGAGTCATGGCTCCGTGATTGGTTAGACTCGTCACTCTCCAATAGGTTAGAATCTTCCATTTCCCAGTCTGAATCAGAGTCGTCAATCTCCTCATCTTCTTCTTCTTCTTCTTCTTCTTCTTCTTCTTCTTCTTCTTCTCCTCCTCCTTCCTTTGAACAATTGTTTTCCTTTTCGGCTTCTCCCCCTTGTTCATTTGAACATCCGTTTTCTTCATCAAAGGTGAACTCTGACACGTCAAAGGTTATCCCGGTGCAGCTCTCTTCACATGGTGCAGTCTGCAAGAGAGATGGTAGTGATTAATCAACACCAGGCACACGCACACACAAAAACAGCATACTCTTCCAACCAACTCCACTGAATGGGTGAATTGGTAAAATCGTATTTAATCATCTCTCTCACCAACATACTGGACAACGGACATGTGTTGTCAATAGCCCCTCCTCCCCTTGCCCACTCTGAATCAAAACAGGACAACAGCACGATGAAGGATTGTTGTTGGCTTTTCCCCGCAGAGAAAACGACTGGCCGAATTCATTACTACAATCAGAAAATATACCAAAACACTCTAATCGAATACATGGTCTGAATCTCAATGACTGCTCTGGTATTTGTTTTGTAGATGCTATTATTGGTGTGAAAAAAAGTCTGATAGTTTACAGACTGTGTGTGTTACACCACACTAGAGCTCACTTCGCCAGGCAGTTGTATGCCTTCTCTTCACTGCAGTGGCACTAGTGGGATACACTTCTCAACAGATTTGTATCCATTGGGAACATTTTGAAACACGAGACGTCTCTGGATTAATTGCATTTTAATTAGGGCTATTGTTTAGAACAGGGTATTTTGTAATTTGCCAGTTTTGTAGAAATATTGACCGAACAATGGCTCTATAGAGGGGGTGCTGCTGCCCGACTCTCTTCCACAAGGCTTAGCAGACCTATTGCTAAAGCTAGGGAGCTAGACGTGTTTTGGGGGAGTGGCTTTGGAGAAGGGTATGAAGGAACAGGGGAGTTTTTTTTTATTGGGTAGATACTTAAAAGGGGCACTTCACCCATTTGCATTAAGCAGAAACCCAGTCATATTTTTGAATGGTCGTGCATTATTCACTAATTTTCCCCTGAGATGGGAGAAATCCATAGTTACCTCTCACACTTCCTTCTTACAATGACGCCTATAGAGGGTAGTGCGCTACAGACCTATTTTATTGGGCCATTCAATTTATTATGAAGATAATGAGAGCTGCTGGGACAGCATATTAGTGAATATACTGCAAATGTACGTTTTAATTCTCTTTCTGCTGCTAAATTCACAGGAGATTATATTTCTACTAGTGAGACAAGTGCCCCCCCCTCTTCTTTTCAATGTTAAATTCCACTAATTTCAATCATACAGTAGTTTTAGAATTCCATTAGAGACAATATGCTGTAAAAACTTACAAACTTTGTTTGGACAGATGGAGGAATCTTGACTTGTGTTGACGAGATTGGCGCTGGCTGGTGTTCCACCAAAGCTGCAGCAGACGTCATTTGAGTCTAAAATGCCATACGTTCAATAACGTTAAAAACATTTGAATAACATCCAAGTAGCACACGTGAAACAAGGTGGAGTCACATCTGTAACAGCAAACGTATATAGAACTTAGCTATGTAGGTGTATCTAAAGTTAAATTGCCAACTTTGCTTCTTCACTGCAGAGTTACGGAACAACATACAAAAAAACATACGAAAGAAGGCAGATTTACTTTGTAAACAGTCAAGTTATATACAACTCATATAAGATGTGCTGCTTTACAGCAGACGATTGTATCAGTGTGTGTTATCAGTAATAAAGTCAAGTGAGTCTTACCTTCAGGCAAATGCGTTTAGCGCTGCTAGTTCCGGGCGCTCCTGGAAAGGTAAATATCGACGGAATAGCGGTTTTCAAAAGAGCGGCTCTCTTCATTCCAAGGACATTGAGTTCGAAGTCTTCCGGCTTGAAATGGAGACTGCAAACCCTCTGATTTTTTCGTGCTTCCATGGCTGTGTCTTCTCCAAAATTCGGGTTATTGATAACCCGTAGCCACTTTTTGAAACAGTCCAAATCTCTAGGTAGGCTATGAATACTTGCTCCATGTATTTTCCTTGTCCGGCTTGAACATCCCGGTACCATGCAATGGTTCACCATTTCGAAAGAAATACAAACGAGGAGTAATTCACTAATGAGTTCGCAAACTAACTCTTCACGAGAAATTGTTTGTGTGACATGATTTCCAAGCTGTCACGTGGGCTACAGTTTCTACTTCCGCATTTCCGTGTGTTGGTCCGCCGCCAACCCCGCTGCGCTAGTACCAGAGCGATTGAGAAAGCAGCTAGACTATGGCGTTATTTTATTCAAGATGCTTGCAGGACTTGCCTTCAATCTAGGATCCTCTTCAGATGGTCTTGTATTTGATACAACTATGAGAGCCCACAATTTGGACTGATGGAAATAAAATGCCCTAATTCTAAAAGCTATGTGGACTGTAAGTAGGCCTACCTGAAGATGCAAAGTGGCACGTTAAAATTAAAGCCCAGCCACAGCTACTACTGGCAAGTCCAGGGGCAGTTATTACTCACCGGGATGCAATGATGTGATTTCATTGTTTCTGCTGAGGAGGACATTCTTGTGCAGCGTATCGGGATGTTGCGGTGGCAGGGGTTATAAGGGAGAAGGGGGATTATTTCTTTTTTCACTTTTGTCTTGAGTTGTTAATGATTGTATGTGTGTGAGTTTGTGTTTATTGTGTTTATTTCTCACCTGCAATATTTCCTTATTCAATTATAAATGGTCATTTCCAATGTGTTTTCATTTATGTTTTAAGTCAGTAAAAGACCACAATGACACGCTAACTATTTTTTTAAGGGTCAAGACACAGCTTTAATTAATTGTTGAGTTGCACACGCAACTGCTTACTAGCGGCCCATTCTGGTAATTGACCAGGAAGCAGGCCACACTGCACAACCAACATACAGACAGAGGTATTTCCTTATCAAACAATTTGTTTCCTATAACCCTCCTTATGCGCCTCTCCACATGCATTCTCAAACATGCAGTAGCCTGTGTCTGCCCGACATCCTCTCTACTCATTTGTTCTTTATGAGAGAGAAAGGCGGGTCAACCTTACATCCAGCAAGGTTGTCAACCAAGAAGCCTTTGTCCACCATGATTGCCATCTCTGGCTGCAGCAGCTTTGCAATTCCAGAACACTTAAAAATGTCCAGATCACTCATGGATCCCGCATATAGCCCTGCCATAAAGGTAATGGCACCATGGGGAGCCATGCCAATCATTGCCTTGAATGTTGTATGTGACTTGTAGCTTGAAAACACTTCACTCTGCAGGAGAAGAGAATAGGGTGTTTGGCAGAAGATCTCTCTCAAGATCTCTCGTGCAATCAAGCACCACCTGTCTGTCAGCAAATGCAGAAAACCCAGGTGGCCGGTGAGCTCTGACTACTTCTGGTGGGATCCACAGACACTGGCTTCCCAGCAGGCAATACAGGAAGTGTGTCCTAAGTGGACACAATCCGACTGGCAGTGCTGCGGTGGACACTGAACCTCTCTGCAAGGTCCCTGAGAAGTAAACCAGCTGACAGATGCATCAGGAGGCAAGCAGCAGCTCGTCAATAGGTGGAGGTTTCTGTTGAAAAGCATAAAAAAAGTTTTTGTAACCTTGCTGACTAACATTTTCATTACTTATTGTTATTAAAGAGTTTAATCGGATGACATGATGCAAAAGTTATCTTTGTAGCATGTATTATTATAACTTTCTAATTAGTTAAACCCCAAGCATTGGTAATTATGAAACACACTGTAACAGATGACACTGTCACATTAGTTTAGGTGTCATAAACTTGCATTATGAATGAGTGCAACTGATGCATGATTATTAACTTATCGTTACTCACAGATATTAACCTTCATTCAGAAGAACCCCTTGCACGTATTATTTAACTCAATCAAATGTGAAAGGCTGATTGTTATAGAATTACAATTTTAGTGTTACGTAGGCTACAACTCTTCTAGCCTACATACCGTTGTTGGCTGAGAGACTGTGCTGCTGCTGCTGGCAGATGCCGCCTCCTTGGCGCTGGTAATCCTCACCATCTTGCTGTTCACGGCAGGCTCCACCAATCTCCAAAATGCCACGACATGCGAGTGGGACGCAAACCTGGTGACGAAGCGAATGTCTGCGTCCCATCCGACCAGGCGCCGTATCCCATTCGCTGTTGTAGCTGTAGCATGTACCTTGTTTTAAGGCGCAAGGCTTACCCCCGTTTCTGGAGTCACATAGTATTCGTGATCAGGTGCCACTGTCACAACTTCCATCTCGGGAGTCAGAACCTGAATTCGGGATATCACTCTCAGGCCGCGGACGCCGATCCCAAACACTGGGTCTGGGTACAGGTCGTTCATACCCATTCCATTCAAAAAGAACAGGTATTGTTCCCTTTTGTAACCTTCTCAATCCACTAGCAGTCACAAGAACATCTGTGACTGTATATCTGTATATCGTGTGTAATATATTCAAACCATGGAGGTCTGGATTCAGAATCAGACTTAAATGTGGAAAAATCAAATCACAGGCTGATCCAACTTCTGTGGAAATTCCTCAAGACAATTCAAAATGAGGCTCAGTAGTGTGTGTGGCCTCCACGTGCCTGTATGCACTCCCTACAATGTTTGGATGTTCTCCTGAGGGATCTCCTTTCAGACTTGGATCAGGGCATCAGCCAACTCCTGGACAGTCTGTGGTGCGACGTGGCGTCGGTGGATGGAAAAAGACATGATGTCCCAGGTGTGCCCGATTGGATTCAGGTCTGGGGAACGGGCAGGCCAGTCCATAGCATCAATGCCTTCATCATGCAGGAACTGCAAACACACTCCAGCCACATGAGGCCGAGTATTGTCATGCATGAGAAGGAACCCAGGGCCCACTGCACCAGCATATGGTCGGACAATGGGTCTAAGGATCTCATCCCGGTACCTAATGGCAGTCATGGTACCTCTGGCTAGCACAAGGTCTGTGCGGCCCTCCAAGGATATGCATCCCCGGACCATCACTGACCCACCCCCAAACCGGCCATGCTGGAGGATGTTGCAGGCAGCAGAACGTTCTCCGCGGCTTCTCCAGACTCTGTCACGTCTGTCACACATGCTCAGTGTGAACCTGCTCTCATCCGGGAAGAGCACCGGGTGCCAATGGCGAATCTGCCAATCCTGGTGTTCTGCGGCAAATGCCAATCGGGCTGCATGATGTTGGGCTGTGAGCACAGGCCCCACTTGTGGACGTCGGGCCGTCATACCACCCTGTTTCTCAGTTTGAGCAGAAACATGCACATTAGTGGCCTGCTGGAGGTCGTTTTGTAGGGCTCTGGCAGTGCTCCTTCTGTTCCTCCTTGCACAAAGGACCAGATAGCGACCCTGCTGCTGGGTCGTTGTCCTCCTACGGCCCCCTCCACGTCTCCTGGTATCTCCACCATGCTCTTGACACTGTGCTGGGAGACACAGCAAACCTTCTTGCCACAGCATGCATTGATGTGCCATCCTGGATGAACTGCACTACCTGAGCAACTTCTGTGGGTTGCAGACACTGTTTAATGTCACTGAAGTAAATCAGCAAAAACTTTAAACATAAAGTAGAAGTCAACATTATACAATAATCTAGCAGCAGAGTGCCCGAGACTGGTGAGAATAAATCAGTTGTGGGAATGTCCCTTGGTACAACTCAATTGAGTTCTCAAGAGTTGAAAACTTAGAAGAGTCTTAGGCAATTACAAAAGTCTAAAAGTCACATTGTCAGGAGCACTTAGATTAAGGTGACTTGCTCAGGGACACCTTGACAGTCAGCTAGGGGAATCGAACTGGCAACCTTGCCACTCTACCTCCTGAGCCACTTACGCCCGTGATTATAATTGATGCATAACGTGCCTCAAAAACAATGCTGCATGACTGAAACCTGTAATGTAGATTTGGTAGTGTGTCTCAGCGGTATTTGTAAATAGTACCAAACGAGGCTGTAAACCTATACATGGGTTCTCAGCAACAGGAATTAAGAGCAGCCAAAGCTCTGTTCAGTCAGACCTTTTCTATTGTTTATATCAAATATTCAACGATAGATTGTATCAAACTGGTTGTTAACGGCATAAAATGCATTGCAACTAATTATTTGATTACTTGATTACAAACAAGCAAGGCAACCAGTGTTTAGAATATACCACATTTGAGAAAATATTTCACATCTTGGGTTGATTTGATGAAATGGTAAATCAGTTATTTTACCACATATTCGGAAAAATAATTAAATGACCATCCCGTTTAACTTCAACAATTTAACACCACTTTTCCCAAATGACCATGTTCACTTGCAGACACCACAAAAGACTGTCCATGAAGAAATCAATAGACCAATGTTACAGATTTGAGGGTTTACTTTCAGTAACAAATAAGTTTACAATATCACACTAAGATTTTCCATAGCATTTAGTATTTGCTCAATGGTCTTGTTTGCATTTGTAAGATGGATATGGGGACAGAAACTTCAAGGTAAAATAAAGTTATTCTGTATCAAAGCACTTTATTGTTAAAGAACAATGTGCAGGTTGGAGCCCCAAGTAAATATAGTTAAATAGTTTGAAATTGTTTTATTTTAGACTTCAAACTGCTGCTAGACTTGTTTCTGTAAAGTTCATACGCAGATCAAACATTCACTTGGACATGACGTAACCGAATGCAAGACAAACACTCATGTAGAAGGCATCGAACCTTGGGACCAAAGAGGTGGGCATGGTGCATTACATAACGTCCAGCTAAGTAATGCCAAGACCATAATTCTCCAATCAATCTGCTACAGACTTTCATCCCATACATTAGCAGAGGATGCAAACCTGCATGAGACTGGTCAGTGAAAAATGATGAACAATTCTAATGAAATGTTATTTTTATATTTGCAGTGTCAGGATGACTACCCAATGAAACACTCTAAGATTCAACTTGTTTGATAAACTTGAATATCACGTCGAAGACACGCTAACCATCAAATAACAGTTTCTTCTTGAGCTTTGACAACACATCTCATGTCCCATCCACATTCATATCATGTGTGGAATTGCAATACTCTTGTCACTGCTGTTATCCTGGCCTAAAGAAATACCAACTGTCTCTTGTCACTGCTGTTATCCTGGGCTAAAGAGATACCAACTGTCTCTTGTCACTGCTGTTATCCTGGCCTAAAGAGATACCAACTGGGTTAGACCCACTTAGTTCAGGCACATCTTGTTCAGGCCAGGTTTTCCTGTAGACATTTGAAAAATAAGATGCTTCCCGGTCATGACTGTCAGACTACTGGATTATTCCTTGGTCTTCCTCTACGTCCTCCTACTTTTCCTGACTTTTGAGTCCTTGTCTGTCTCTCTTTAGCCTCCTCCTCTACAGGGTCACTATCAGAGTCGCTCTCAAAATCGTCCTCTGCAGTGCAAAAAGACCTTGGTCTCTTTCCGGCTTTCCACTTGCTCTTCCTTGTTCTCTTGGTCTCCTCCACCTCGTCCTCCTCTGTAAATTCAGAGGTCGGATCCCCGTCACTGCGATCACCATCAATGTTTTTAGAAGAGGCTTTCCTCAAGCGGCCCTCCTCTGACATCTCAGCTAACGTGGTTGGGTCCAGGGCCTCCCCCTGCACAGCAGGAATCGAGTTTGTCTCCCTGGTTGAAGCCTTTCTTTTGGGCCTTCCTTTGGGTCTACCCATGGACCTATAATAAGTCTTTTTGAACCGCTTCGGTTCTTGTTTCAGCTTGGGGTCTCCGTCGATAACATCCCCGCCTGTATCCTCCGTGTCTCCAGTGCTCATGTCCTTCTCGGTCACCTCTTCCATCCCAGCTTGGTGCGATTCCGTCTTCTCCTGCGTGTCCCCCCTCAGCCCCGTGTCAGACGCTTCCTTGTGGTACCGCGTCACGTGACTCTTCAGGCTCACATTGTGATTGAAGCTCTTGTCACAGTGCTTGCAGCGGTACGGCTTCTCCCCAGTGTGCAGGCGCAGGTGGGATGTGAGGTGGCCCGGCTGGTTAAAGGAACGACAGCAGAACTCGCACACAAACGGCTTCACGCCAGTGTGCACCACCATGTGTCTCTTAATGCAGTGGGCCGTCGGGAAGACCAAAGGGCAATGGGGACACGAAACATTTTGGCCCCTGTGTCCTTTCAAATGTAAATTGCGCTCACGGAGCTTGGCAAACGTCATGGCGCAGTCGGGGCATTCATAGGGCCTTGGCGTGATGACGTGGGCTCTCTGGTGGGCCAGTTTGTCGAGCCTCGTATTAAACGGCGCCATGCAGAACTTGCAGAGGTGCTCGTAGCCTGCCTCGTGGACCCTGCTGTGGCTTTTGAGGGCCCCCGCGTCCTTGCACCGCTTGCCACAAATATTGCAGGGGAATTTCTTGATTTTGTACTCGCATGTGTGCATTTTGGCCGCGTTAAAATGCACACCACATTCCGGGCAAAGCTCACGGACCTTTCTATGCACTTTAGAATCCAAGTTAAGTTCCATTTCCTCAGGGATATTTTTCTCCAGTTGTTTAGAATCAGGGCTGTCCTTACACCATTCCGGATCTGAGCCATCAGTCTCTTCCTCCTCCTCTTCTTCTTCTTCTTCCTCCTCCTCCTCCTCCTCTTCTTCTTCTTCTTCCTCCTCCTCCTCATGCTCCTCATCTTGATTTGTACAACTGCTATCATCATCAGTAGCAAAGTTAATCTCTGATACGTCAAAGGTTATTTCGGTGCAGCCCTCTTCACAAGTCTGCAAGATATAGATGAGGAACATTAGCGATTCATATCTACACATATATCTACACACATATTATATAGATAGATAGATAGATACACAGACTAATTGCTGGATGGCAATGTTGTAATTGTATGAAAGCATCACAAAAATCGGAAAAACCATGAAAGAAAGAAGCAATTCCTCTTAACTGCTCTGGTGTAAAGAGGCCAGACTAACTGAAATATTGTTGCTGCAATTTACATTTTCACGCACTGTGTCCAATCACTGAAAACATTTACATTTTCATTTAGGGCATTTAGCAGACGCTTTTATCCAAAGCGACTTACAAAGAGTACATTTGTCATCAAGAAATGTAAAAGCACTACCATGTTGGTTGTCGCCCGGTGCAGATCTTCAGCCATCGGTTTGTCCTCCTGGGTCTCCTGGTCACACGGGAGGTCAAGTCGTTTCATCACATAGAGTGAACCATCAGGGAGCTTCTCCAACTTAGAGCTGCAATCACAACCCATTTGGAGAAAATAGAACACTGTATGTAAATGCATGCTGCAATTTAAATCTCAGTTACAGCGGTAACTGCGTAGTCGTTAGTAATAGTATATGGTAATGCGGCATAAATGTGACAGTGGTTCCGCATTAAGCAATCCAGAATGTTCAGATGTGATTTGCTTGCATGTTGCATCATCGACCTTGCATCAAAGTTTTAGCAGGATGCAACTTCCAGGATTTCCTACATTGAAAATAAAAATAATTGTGCGGCCTGTCCAAGCAAAATCATGGCAGTCAATGAGAAAGCATCTCTGAATCAATTGATTTTGGATGCAATGTGGTCTTTTGGCCAACGGATGGCGGTACGGTGTAGACTGTAGTCCCATCAGACCCATGGATAAGAATGCCATCGGATGGCGAGTACCAAAAAAAAAAAAAAAGCATACTGGCTATCGGGTAAGGATCAGACCCTTTTTATTATAAATTAAATGGACCAGTTTGTCCCATATTGCAAGAGTGGCAGTGAGAAAAGAAGTTGACCTAGTTTTCTTTCACACCCAAGTGCAATATCTCAAAGTCTAACAGGCATCTCAGCCCACTGCATTAAACAAAATTAAAAAAATACCTACTGCAATAAAACAATTGATTACAAATTCAAGAGACAGACAAACCATCAACTCATGAAATGCAAAACAATCAAATGTCATGCACTGTTGCATCATATTTGACATATTCTGCCTGAGCTAGTCCCAAAGAAGTCGGTTAGTAGTTGCGTTTGGACATAGGACATTTGGTTTTCGTTTTTGTTTAAGAGACTCCTCCAGTTTGTTAATAAATATTTGTTTGTGATTTGTGTCATACTGGTATTTAACTCACTTTGAGTTATTGGTTGTTAGTGATTGTAAACGTGATAGTCTACACAAGATAATTGAAAGCTGCAATATCTCAAGATTTGAGAGTAGCAGAGAGATTAGAAAAGATTTTGACTCATCAGAATGGCTCAACCAAGGAGCTACTCTTTGGCCCAACTAGGACTGATTCACAGCGGAATCCTCGTAATCGGCATAAAAAATAAATAAATAAATACTTAATAATCAGAAAGTAACAAATATGTCCTGCAAAGTTTAGCCTGCTAGTCATTTATTCATAGTCGTTATTCTCACCCGTCTGAGAGAGACTCTTCACCGATGGTGGAAACCAGGTGAGCTCGCATTCCGGTCGCCAGTCCACATGTATAAGAGGTGAATGTCTGTTTTTTCTCATAACTGCAAAACATACATTGTTGCAATGAGAAACGGGTTTCTGCAGGACAGCAATAGACAGAATTAATGCAAGGCTTTTCAAGAGAACTGCGAGTACAGTATACTTTGCTAGTAAGTAGTTTCTGAAGCAACCCTGCTCTGTGTCATCAGTACCATGTCATCTGACTTGGACAGGGCCAAACATATGAAGTCAAATGTTTTGTGTTTCTACACGCCACTTTGTTACAGTTCTGTGCTAAATCCTTGTGTGCATGTGTGAAAAAACAAGGGGTAAATTGGAGTAGGTGAATAGGTGAGCACAAAACATCCAAGACGGAACCACAGTATCAAAGATGTCATTGTCACATGTCATCTTGGTGGCCCTTAGCAAAAGCACCATACATTGTCATTCTGATGTCATTCAAATACCCACAATGAAACGCTGGTGCCTGAAATCTATAGTCCGTTTCAAGCATTAACACTAACACAAGTCTGAAAAAAACGACACATCCAAAGTAAAAATAACAATTTACCTGTCGAGTAGAAAAAGAGCCATTTGGGAATCACTCTTCATCCCCTTCAACTCCATTAGCTCTCGCCATCGCTGAAAAGCTACACCAATGTTGACCCTTGTTTTATTCCTGGCTCTATCGGTTTCCCTTTTCTTCCCAATGTGTTTTTCGGTTTTTGCCTTTCTTTTCTTTGGTTGCTTTGCTGTATACGCTGTAGTTGGTAAAGGTGCAATTGGAATTTTATTTGCCCGTTCCTCCGCCATTGAGAAGTGTATTCAAGCAGCTGTGGTGGAGCTGTGATAGTGCGATGATAACGCCGTGCGCGGGTTTGTGAATGAAAGGTAAAAGGAGTACCTTAACCAATAAGGGCCTCGCCTGAAATTAGCCGGGAGCGGTCAAAATCTAAATTGTCCCCTACAGGGACAAACGCGGTCAATCAGAACAGATATTCTCACAGAGCATTTCGCTCACTAATAGATGACGGGTGGCAGTGACAGTTCTAACAAATTTCGCTAAACTTAAAACTTATCTACAGCATCTTTAAAACTGCGACTGGATATCACAACCATAGAGAGAACAACAGGGGTAGTACTTAGCCCGCCATGTTGATTTTTTGGTTTTGTTTTGTCTTCTTCTTCTCCCTCTTACACATCTTCTTCGTTATTCCTCAATTATATCGTACACCACATAAAAGTGCATATACTGCCACCTACTGTGCCGAAGTATGAATCTCAATTATCCATGAACCGGTGCAGTTGGGAAATCTAAAGTAGTAAATACACCCCAGCCCTAATACGAGGGAGAGAGTTATTTATGATTTTGACATAGGTCACACATTTGAATATGTGACGTGGACTGGGGTCCACACAACATGCCTACACTACCTGGGACGCCATCGTGAGTTTCCAAATAAACTCCACTAGATCGAGCCATTTGACTTTGGAGCGGTGATGGCAAATTGCACACTTGTAAGCATAGCAATGAAGCCTACTGTATAGCGTAGCATAGGCCTACTATACCTATATCAGGCATTTTGTAATACAACATATTGTAATACAAAGCATGACATTAAATTAAAAGACTGGGGAAACGAAAGCTGAGAAAGTTTCCTATTCGATAGTTATGGTTTTACGCTCAGCAATGGTGGTGTGTTTTATGGTGTGGGGTTTAGTGGCATCTAGTGGTGTGGTTGAGTAGGTACTTCCCAATAGCATTTCAACGTGTAGCCTAAATTACCTGTCCAGCAGAAAACAGGCAACTTCGGCGTCAGTCTGAAAACATTTTTCCCTCCTCAGCATTTTCCATTTGGGAAAGGCCACACCAATGTTTATCCTTGTTCTCTGCCGTCGCTTGTCCTGATTTCGTTTAGCCTCTTCATGTTTTCGTTTCGTGGACGGAGAGCATTCACGCTCCCGTGATTTTTCTTCTGCTAAATAATAACTATGATCCTCCATTTGTCGAGCCTGCACGGATCGCCATCAACCACTTCCGCTTCTTTCTTCTGGTTGGTCTTCCGGTGCACTTCTATGAGTACGCTTAAACGTAGTACACTATCACTAAGTGCGCAGATTTTCAGATATTAGTGTTGTTCCAAATCCAATACTCTGTGGTGCACTTGCCGGAAATTACTATTAGCTGTGCAGCCGCGTTACCCGCCAAACACAAGTGAATTCAGTGCGCCCACAGACAGTGTTGACGTCTAGCTATAATCCATCATTTGAAAAATGACTCCCTTAATGCAGGCTATGTGGAAAATGCGCCGACGTCGTCATAGACGCTACCTCCTTCTCCTGATGGAGAATGATCCGGTAGGTAGTTTAATCCTACGTCATGCATTTTTTTTATTTTGTCTTCCAAAACGCAGCCCATACAACAGCAGCATTATGTCGTGCACGACCTATTTAAGTTAGTGTGTGTGTGTCGGGGGGGGTGGGTAATTTTGTGATTATAGTCGTGCTCATGATATTATAGTGATCAATGATCAAGTTTAGTTTTCAGTCTTGAATTGAAAATGCAGTCGTTTTTACATACCCTAGTCACTGTGAAAATACACAACAGAGTACACAACATAATACTAACTTCAAAGAGGCTTTGATTGTCATGCCTTGTACAATGTGCAGAATTACCTTGCTTTGTTAAGAAACCATGTAGGCAACATCTTAGCAATATTTACTGTACACCATAGTTCCAACAGTAGCCTAATAGAAGTGCAATGCAAAAGACAACACATCAACTTAAAAATTACAGATTTTATTAAATACAAATAAAATAATGAAATAACAAACTTCAATATAAACAATGAATGAACGTCCACTTTCTCTTACAGCCTCCAAACCCCAGGCGGTATTGCCAGCTTAATGTCACAGTTCCACTATTAAAGCTGTTTTTTGATGGCGAGAGTGACCTGCGGAATGACTTCCGCATGTCCAGGGGATCTTTCAATGCCCTAATGGAAGCTATAGGGAGAGGAACAGATCACGGCTGGGATCCAGAAATCGCCTGCCTGGTGTTCCTGTTCTGGCTGGCCAGTGGAGCATCTTACTGTGTCGTCTCCAGGGCCTTCGACATGCCTCGAACCTCCGTCCACCGTGCCATCCACACCACCAGTGCCAAGATAGCGTCCCTCTTTGCCCAAACCGTCTACCATCCCACAGAGAAGGAGTTGGTGACTGTGGGAGCAGGCTTTGCACGTCTGGCAGGGTCGGCATCCTTCTACAGGGTGGCTGGGAGCATAGACTGCTGCCACGTCCGAGTTAAGCCACCTGCGGCAGATTCCGACTGCTACCTGAACCGGAAGCAATTTTACTCAGTTCAGCTCCAGGCCGTGGTTGACCACACAGCCAAGTTCATAGATGTGTGTGTGAGGTACACCGGTTCAGTGCACAAGTCGCAGGTCCTGAAAAACAGCCCTCTGTACTTTGAGAAAAAGTACCCTCCACCAGGATACTGCCTCATTGGTGGTGGTGGGTATCCCTGCCTCTCCTACCCCATGACCCTGATGACCCCCTATGGTCAGCCTCTCAGGAACCAGCTGCAGGCAGCCTACAACAGCCGGCTGACAAAGGCCATAGGAGTGGTGGAGTGGGCTTTCGGGGTCCTGAAGACCAGGTGGAGGGCCATCTTTTCGAAGGCGCTGGAGGTGGACGTCCTGTTCGTCCCGGAGGTCGTCCTCTGCTGCACCATCCTCCACAACATTTGCCTGAGCCGGGGAGACATGCTGGACCCCGAGGACGGCGTGGCTGGAGCAGCAGGGGAGGAGGATCCAGGGCGGGAGGCAGCACCTCCAGACACCCTCTTTGGAGCTGAGGAGAGAGACCGAATGGCAGCGCATTATGATGCACCTGATCATGACTACATTTAATAAAATAATTTCAACACCTGTGTATTAAATGGATTTATGTTTTAACCATAACACAAATAGAACATAACATATGAACAGATTAATTAAGTTAATTAATTATTATTGTAATAATTATTTCAAAAGTTCATCTTTTGGCCAGCATTTCAAGAATGTCCAGGAAGCGGTTGTCCCTGGCAGCAGCTTCCTGGTCCCTCCTCTCATCCCTTGCCCTCGTCTCTTCTCTCCACCTTTCCTCCCTCGCCACTGCCTCCTGATGGTACCTCTCATCCCTTGCCCTCATCTCTTCTCTCCATCTTTCCTCCCTCTCCGCTGCCTTCTGATGGTACCTCTCCTCCCTCTCGCTCATCTCTCTGTACCTCCTCTCTTCTACCTCCTCTCTCCTCTCCTCTCTTTTCTTCTCTTCATCCTGCAGCATCCTCCATTCCTGCTCATCTTGGCCCCTGAGCTCCTGAAGGGCTTCCGCAATGTCCACCCGCCGCTTTTTGGGGGTGGGCCCTCGTGAGGATGCGGGCGTCCAACTGCCCGAGGCAGTCTCCTCTGCTGCCCCCTCGGCTGCCTCCTCGGCTGCCTGACCCGTCTCACCTGCCTCACCATGATTTACCCTTTCTGAGGTAGCAGTAGATGTAGACACCACCGTGCCCGGGGCACACGTGGCTATGACGACAGGCGGCGCCACAGACGGCCTGGCCCCAAGTGCCTCGTGCATCAGGTCGAACCACTTCCAGGACGCGGCAGTGGCCTTTGAGCCGGGGAGACGTCCTGTACCCAGAGGACGGCGTGGCTGGAGCACGAGGGAAGGAGAATCCAGGGCGGGAGGCAGCACCTCCAGGTATCTTCTCTGGAGCTGAGGAGAGAGACAGAACGGCAGCGCATTGTTGTGCACCTGATCATGACTATATTTAATCAAATAATTTGGCCAATTTCAACACCTGTGTATTAAATTGATTTATTTTTTAAAACATAACACAACTAGAACATAAACACCTGAACAATAAAAACAAAATAAATTCAAATGCACCAAAGCAATTAATTAAGGAACATAAATTAATTATTTCAAAAGTTAATTTTTTGGCCAGCATCTCAAGAATGGCCAGGCCCCAATTGCGTCGTGCATCAGGTCGTGAAGAAAAAATAAATAAAGTCTCAAAATCAATTTATAATTTTCAGTTCAACTGCTATGTGGAAATGACTGCTCAGAGAATCTAAAGCTGACAAGGACGTAAGGCATAATGTGAAAACAGACAAACTACCCAACCTTGTATTTTTGCTTGAGGTTTTCCCACTTCTTTTTGAGGTAACCGGTGGTCACCCTCCCCACCAGTCCTCTCTCTTCCAGGAACTTTCTGATTAATGTGTAATAGGGGCACATAGTCATCAATGTCAAAGTAGTTTTAATGTCAACGTTTCTCACTCTCCCACGGTGAAACTGATAAAGTGCACAAGCACAACAGACAAGACAAGACATTTCCTAATACTAAAAGTAAACATACAATTTCACAACAGATAAAACAAGATAAAAAGATAGACAATAAAATAAATATGCAATGTGGGAATCTTATATTGCATGAACTCATAACAGTATAAGTAGTATAAGTAGTACAACACATCGATCTACAAAGAAGATTGAGCAGATAACAAGCGATTAACATTTGATATTATATTGCTAGACTATGGATAGCTACAAATAACCTCCGTACATGTATTAACTTACTTAAAGCCCAACGGGTTCGCAGTTCGCCCACCACTGAACATCGCCTTGTGGGCAACACGCCACCGCACGAACACCTCCGTGTCCTCATCAGTCCCTACATTGAAGAACAAGGCGCAAACACCAATAAGAAAATTATTTATGACCTAAGGAACTCCAAACTTAAGTTTCATCAGAGACGGTCTTCCATACCGCAGGATAGTGCTAACTTAAGACAAAACACTGGCGCGGTGGCACGTCTTCAAGACGAATTCTTAATTGCACCACTAACGTTACTACTATTCAAGTGCAATCAAGATTTGTATTGACTTTTATTTTAAGCCCCACGTGCATTTACCATCAAAACATTTGCAAAATCATAACAAACACCGCACTATTTGTCGCGCTAGCTGCTAGCAGATAACAAGCTGAAGCTTGCTGAACCGATAACAACAACTGTAACCACAAGCGCATCGTTAATACATTGTTACTCACTAAAACAACAATTTAAAGGCGACTGCAAAATGGTATGATGAATGTGTAAACCCGACAAAAACATTTGTACATTTGTAAGGTTCGGGAGCTGCAGGCGCTGTCGTTCCGGTAGCCATTTTCGAACTGAGCGCGGCTCAGCCTGGCTCCGCCTCTTCCGCTACGTAGCTAATATGGCTGCCGTTGAATGCGAAAAGTGTACACCGTTGCACGCTCAGCGTTCTGACCGTTTTGAGGGCCCAATCCGGGTCCTTCCAGTACACTTATTTTCGCCGCGATCGTAATCGGAACACCCTACGTACTCAAACAAAGTATAGTAAGTACGGGAAGTATGGATATCGGAACAGGGTGTTCTCAGCGTGACACACTGTCGACACAATACTCACAATACCGAATGTCTTCAATGTACGAAAAACTCCAAAGAATATGCCTAAAACCGTCGTGAAATCCCAAAGTTTCGGATACTTTTTTAAATTATATCAACCAATTATATATCACCCATATCATGTCAATATTGAAGCTTTAGTGAAGTGTCAAATTAAGCCTAAAAAAATAAGTTCAGCATTCATTGCGTTTTTTGAAAGCTCGTGTTGTGTGAAGGTGATGAAAAGTCACTCTCTCCACGACATGACACGTTTACACCTGTTATCCATGCCGTAAAAATGTTGCCCCAGAGCAGCTAATGACCATGTTTTAGGGTGTGATGAGAATCAGAGCTACCTGGTGGAGACTGTGGCATGAGTCTGACGAGTTGTGGTTTATATGCCCAATGATTTTGTGCAGATGTCTGCCCCGGGGCACATCTCATTCCCCAAAACATCCCAAGACACAAAAATTGCAACAACACAGTTTTAAGTGTTTATTTATAAATATTAAATAATTAATACATACACGATGTATTTTATTATTTTAATAAAAAATTACAATCCTTATGAATGATTAACATGTTATAACATCGAATGGATATAGTGATTTATTTGTTTTATTTATTGTATTGCCTACTCAGGTGGAAATGGACAGAAGAATGATGTAAGGTGGCGTGTTTTGTGTCTTTTCTTCAGCAATGATATCAGTAGCCATCAGTGTTTGCTGAATGTGCTGAAACATCAAAGCTGAAGCTAAATAGCAATGTGTTGTTAAACTACAACTAATAAGTGGGGTAATAAATGCTTGCGAGAGCACAAATATTTCTTCAGTTTACACACAAACAGATCCAAATCCATTGGTAATGAGTTCAGCTTGGCACTGCACATGGTTGAAAGGAGAAGAAAAAAAGATGGGCGAAAACATTTTATTTGTAAGACAAGACAAAAACACAGTGAAATCTCATGGGCATGTTCTCCGTTCTGTAAAGTGTCTGGGTACAATGGAATTTGACCTCTGCACCTCATTTCTGCTCCCTCATTTTTCATCCTTTTTAATTCTGGCTGAGAGACCCAACGTCGAAACATGTCAGCCGCCTTTCATATTCCCATAGGAATGTTGGCTGCTCTTCAAGATGGTGTCAGTCATTACACAAGATAAGCGCTTTCAGTTCATAAATAAGATTGATGGCACCGCATACCGCCAGTTCCTGTTCTTTGTTTTCCCCGGATAAGTTCTCCTGTCAAACTACTATCTTGCCAGCCATAATTTCCTGTCTCCATAAGGCCTGAATTTGCCCCCAAGTCCAGGCATGCCGAGTTAGCTTTCATACATACCCCGATGTAATTACCCCACCGAGCCAAACCGTCAACGTTTTCACCTGAGCCTCCAGGAATATATGTATTCAGAGGAGACACCAACACTTACAACAGAACATCGTAAGACAAATGAACGCAAAGAAAACACAGAAGGAGAAGACAAAAAAACTAAGTGCTGGTCAATTATTTTGTGAACGAGTGGCTAACCAATGACTTTAAGATCCTGCTATTTCAGAGTTGCTTTTTCAGAGAGGTGTTACACTAACACCGTGCTTATGAATGAACTATGGGTTTTGTCATCTTGATACCCATAGTTTCAAACACTACTAACGGTAGTAGTAGTAGTATCAATTGTGTCACTGATCTCTTTAGGAGATGCCACCTTATATAATGTTCCCGCTCAACTCGAGGTGAAGTAATTGCACGAGTTACAGAGGGTGGACTGAAGAGCAGGGCGTCAGCCTAACCCAGCCCTCTGTTGAAATGCAGTGGTCACGTCAACTTTTGAAGGCGCAGGACACATACATCACACGTATTAATTTCCTCATTGCGGTACTATTTAAAGCACACACATTTACACATGCAGGCGTACACACACGTGCGCGCGCACACACGCACACAACACACACACACACACACACACACACACACACACACACACACACACATATTTGCATTGGAATGAGTGGAAGGGCATGTGGGTATTCTACTGATGTTGTCAGCTGCTGGTGCTGATTACTCCAGCACATTCTCTGTCATTGTCAGTTTCACTACTGCACTTCAAAGTGTCATTGTCAGTGCGGTGAAACTGGCCTAAACTGGGCACTGGTCACCATACACAGCTCTCTGTTGCGTGTCAGCATTTGTCTGTATGACAGAGAGGGTGATTGTGTGCGTGTTGGGGGGGAATATAATTGTATTAGAACATGTTTTGATAGTGACTTGTGTTTTGCAATGATTCACTGAGGCCATGGGAAAGGCATTAAAGAATGCCACACATGTTCAGTAAAGGTGTTTTGCAGTTGACAAGAATTTCAAATGGCATCACCCTTTAAGCCCAGGGAGAAACCTGCCTTTGTCACGTCTTGTGTTACATGTCTGCATGGGAATGCGATCTATGTCGAGTATGCTCTCCAAAGCCAGGAGAGACAACAAGAGAGCGGGCCACCCGAGAAATCTGAACCCAAAAGAATGTGCGTCTGGCATTCATTAACGACGAGTCCTCTCCCCAGCGGAGGCCATCTTGGAAGTGTGGAGACACGAGGAACCAGATCAGGTTATAGCGAGATGGATTGAGAAACGAAGAGGATGAGAAGTCTGTTGATCATTTGTCATCTAAATGTGTCCGTGTGTATTTTTAGTTATTATTGGAAAGGATGGAAAGAAATAAAAGGAATGCACAACTATGGATTTCTCATATATTAGAATATTTTATTTCTTTTGAAATGAAATGCATGAATTCCATTTTAAAACCTTCATATTATTGTTAAGTTCACAGAAATGTCTTGAATGTTTTGAAGTCAACACTTGCTTGGGTTGGTGTACAATTTGACATCACCGTGATTGTCTGCACATAATTTAAAAAAACAAACATAAACTCTTTGGCATCGCACTATAATATCTAAAATAATACAAATATCTGTATAAAATATATGATATTAACTGTCCTGTTTGTTAGTTCAAAGCTCACAGTAAACAAAACCCAAACAGTATGGTTTTCAGCTTTAACCCCCGAAAACGGTGACTGAACCAGCAGACGCACCAAGTCAGGGATCAAACACTCACGACACGCGCGCACACACCAACACGCCACATCCGATCACGCATACACACACACACACAAAGTAAAACAGAGTTAGAGAAACATGGCGGTTCAGCTCCACGCTGCCCACCTCCTCCCCCCGCTGCCCCCCTCCCAATCTAAAAACCACACCGGGGTTTTTTTTTTTTTCGGGAACAGTCGGGAGTTCTTTTCGGTGTCGTTACTTAAACGTAAACCGCTCCAATTGTCCGTGCCTGCGTACGTATGGCCTGCCTGGACCGCAAGACCCGGACGAGGCTGGACAAGTTCTGACCGTTTTTTTTGTTGTTTGGTGAGTTGAAATAGCTTATGACATTCTTGTTTGCTTCTTTTTTTTTCTCCTGAGCGGAAAAAGTGGCAGGAATGGAACTTAAGTCACATGAACGTCGGGGGTAGCGGAGCGCGGGCCTGTCGTCCACAAAGATAACCTTGTCTCGAAGGACGCATCCGAAAAAGCCAGCGCGGCTCTAGATAATATTTGGGGAATGTGGAAACCAGATTAAATAAATATGAAGCGTCTTAACTCCCTGGGTTGAGAAAGGGGGTGGGGGGTTAGAAAAAGCAGCAATTATATAAATATTTTGGCCTACACTCTCTGAGAACATTTTGCCCTATTACAATCCACAACACTGTCTTAAGTACCTCAAACGATTCACACGTCACCCCCCTCCCCATGGCGGCCTGCCTGCAGCCACCTCGCTGGGGGAGCGAGGGGGAGACGCAGCACAGCTGTCTCCCATCATGTGAAACCATTCATTTTATCATTCGTTGACCTCTCCCGTTTTTTTGTCATTAT
>OMKQ01054017.1:0-12722 GCA_900302335.1 Phycis phycis
TGTTGTCTGTAATGAACACTCATACACACACACACACACACACACACACACACACACACACACACACACACACACACACACACACACACACACACACACACACACGCGCCGTGCTCGGAGAGCGCACGTGTCCATTGATTGTCGGCTTGGGTGCATGAAAACTTAAGTGTCAGCAAAAATGTGGGGAGATTTTTAATTTGAAAAAAGAAAATAATTGTTGCTTTCACCCATGGAGCTTTTATTTTTTATTTTTAGGGATGTGCATGTACATTGCGCTTCAGATTGGGTCCTTCCCGTGTAAAGCAAACTAAAGTAGGTGAAGTTCTGTTTCAACGTGGATCATCCCTGAATACTTAATGGAGTGGATGTAGAAATCACAAGCCAGTTCGATGCCAAACTAGGACATTGGGCAAAGTCGGCCACAGTGCTAGTGGATGGTCGAAACATTCAAGTGTAATTACTTTAGAATTTTTTTTTTATATGCTTGCTGTGTGTTCGATTTGACTTTGCTGAAATGACAAGGAAAAAAAAAAAGCTTTCATTTCTATTTCGTTGAATGGTCATTTTAATTTATTCATTGGTTGTCTCTAGTGCTGTCGTTTTTACTTCCCCTTTTCTCTGTAGGCGTATTTTTCTGTTTTTATTTAATCAGTGATGTGTTTGAGATGGAACAAAGAAATAAACTGATGTTTTAGATGATGTGGGACAGGTTTTTTGTGGTGTTATAGCATGCCTTGTTTCTTTTTATAGTACAGCTGATTCAATTTGATAAACTTTTGGGGTAATAACAGGATGTGTTTCCGTGTCGTATTTTCTCTGTGACTGAGACGGACACGGTTCACTGGAATCGTCCTATGCTAAATTTAGATTTTCATGACGGAAGGAAAAAGCTGTCCGGTGACAACCCAAAGTGATTAAACTTTTCACTTTTGCCCAAGTTCTGATCTGATTGGCAACTGTAAAAAATAAATAAATAAATAACAATCTAATTTGAGGTAAAAAACCAAGGCCTAGAATAATGTATAATGTAGCCACAATTGTGACATGTTTATAATTTCATGCCATTTCTGCATTCTGTTTACTTCACTGTTCCTATAGTTCTACAGTGTTAAAATATGTTAACAAATGTAAAACAACATGGACTGCTTCATTATACATGAGGACAATAAAGTGAATGCCAAATTCCGCCATCATTCAACATTCATGGTCAGACCGTGGGAAAGGGACTTCAGCAACAAGGATATTTTAGGACCTTTAACATTGCAGTGTATGCCATACTGCATCACAATGACTTGGAGCTGTTGTCTGGATCCGGCAGGTTGATGGAGCCCGTTGGCACTTGTGTGGCTCTGAGGTATTTCAAGGTGCAGTCTAGACAGTGGAAACGGAACAAGGCATTAAAGCAAGTAAGAGCCTTAAATCTTAATGGACTTTAAAGGGTTTGAGGTGCTATCTTAATGTGTCAATGTCCAAACACCAGGATGAATCTAGTCAGACATCACTATGTAGCCCTGACAATTCTTCAGGATGAATAGGCCAGGTGGCTTATATTTAACAACAAAATATGCTTAAGTTAATATAGAATAAGTAAGTAAGTAATAAATACATTTCTAAATATATACATTTGCATATACTTTTTTTGGTGTACCTTTGCAACAGAGGCTTAGTTAAACTCAAATTCAACACAAGAAATGTTGACTAATTAATTTTAATTGGAGGAAATAACAAGTCATTAATAGCGAGGACGTGTTAGGGAAGGGCATAGGTCAATCTGGTCAAATAAGTCATGACTGATCCCGGGACATCGGGACGATGAGGCCATAGGATGAGGCGACGTCATTTGGCCAGAGGTATAAGTATAGCCTCGATAAGTCGAGGATGTTACCTCTATTGCAATCCAACGTCTTCCAAGCGAAACTTATCAAGTGAGTTTTCCCAACGTACAAAAGTAGCGCTCAACCATGTTTGCCAGCCGGGCTCTCCTGTCCAAACAGACGCTGAACGTGCTTGCTCGTCAACCTGCATGCTTCGTGCACCAAGGCGACTACGGCAACTGGGGAAACACCAACATTGCAGTGGTAAGTGCACCGGCCTGACATGCTGATATGAAATATGCTTCATGCTAGCATCAGAGGCCATTAGATTACATGTACCACGTCCACTTTCACTCAGGTGTTCTCCGGATGTGGCTGGTGGGACGGCACTGATGTGCACGAGGCAGTGTAGTGAGTACCACACTGAACAAAAAAAAAGTTGTTGTTGTTGTTGTTCTTCGGAATCACAATTAACCGAAGATATCGCGCACTCTTGTTTTTTTCAGCACCATGTATCACCTGAGCCGCAACGGGGCGCGCTTTCAGATGTTCGCCCCGAATCAGCAGCAGATGAACGTGATGGACCACATGAAAAAGCAACCCGCATCTGGAGATAACAGGTAGGCCTCGCTTGGTCGGCCACATAGACACATATAGTTTTTATTATGTATTTATTTATTTATTTTTTTAAATTGATAATAATCCAACTACAAATGAACGTAATGCCCCAAATGATGTCCATGTGCATATTGTACTCGATTAATTACAAAACACAGCATGTATGATTATTTTTGGCCTTTGCGTAGGAACATGATGGTGGAGGCTGCACGTTTCAGCCACGGCCAGGGAATGATGCAAATGCAGGACCTGTCCAAGTTGGACGCCAACAGCTTTGACGCTGTCATCTTTCCGGGGGGGCACGGCATCACCAAGAACCTGTGAGACCTCAGTTCACCGGAGTGCCTTCTTCTGTTTCATTGTGGAAAAATATATGCAGTTATGCAATTATATATTTTAATTTAAACAATTTTTTTATTTTATTGAAGATGAGGTTGTTTTGTTAGACACAAAACACGGGGTGTATAGGGTATATATACATTTACATTTACATTTAGGGCATTTAGCAGACGCTTTTATCCAAAGCGGCTTACAAAGAGTACATTTGTCATCAGATATACCTACACCTACATATACCTACACAAGTTGATGTCCCTTTCTATTGAGAGAGATGAAGTTTTGGTTCATGCTGGAGTGAACTGATATTAATATTAACTAATATTACTTTGCTGGTCCTCAGCTCTACCTTTGTGAAGGAGGGCAAAGACTGCAAGCTCCACGGCGATGTGGAGAGAGTGCTGAAGGAGTTCCACCGTTCACGCAAGCCTATCGGGTAAGTCTTTGATTCTCACCCTAGAAATATAGTATGATTCTAACATACAGTGAATGTGGCCTGGGGATTTGTTTTGAGACAGAATATAATTGTTTTTGTTGCAAATGTTTTACATTTAAAGATTATATATAAACTTTCATTATGTGTTTTTAATAAAAGAATATCTTTGAGGTGAAATTACATACTTAGATACTTACATACCCCATGACAACTTATTTGTTTGTGTGGACAATTGTTTTCTTAACTTCATTAAATTGAGGTCATTTGTTTGAAGGAAAACAGACCAGAAAAAAACGTTTTTTAAAAGGATTTTCAGAAATCTGTCCTTACAGTTCCCTTGCCCTGAGCCCACCAGAGAACACGAGCTGGTTAGCTGGTTAAGGTGGTTATTTCAATGTTTCCGAGGCACACACCCGGTGCCAGGGAAGGTTTACTGTGACTTTTAAGTGCCTGCAGATGACATCCTGCAAGGAAGTAGGAGTACTTCTGTTGAAATGCTGAAAGGGACCGGAAACCCGCAAAGCCAAAAATCACTTCACCCCAAAAAGCAGCGCGGGCCGAGCCAGGGCCTGAAGAGGCCTTGGACTGAGATCTGAAGAGCTTGTAGCTCAACCGAGCTTAGTGTCTTCGGAATTTAGGCAGACACTGCATGATTGTAATGACTTTATACTCACTGCTTGCTCTGAAAGTATAATCAGTCATCAACGTGCTTCAAGAAGTCAGAGGGAAGCAGAGAAAAGCTCTTTGTCCAAATATTATTGCAACACAAAATCAATATCAATGTAACTAGATGTTATAGTTTTTTTTATGACACAAAGAAACACAGTGAATTCCCATTAACAAAGCACATGTGTTTTTTTTTACATAACATCCACTCAATGCTTGTTGCCGACAGACTGTTTCCAGGAAGAGGTGCTATTATTTCAGGCTTCGCGTGAATGTGTTTTGTCTTCCAGCCTCTCCAGCATGGCCCCCATGCTAGCCTGCCGTGCGCTGCCTGGCATCGAGGTGACCATGGGCTACGAGCGAGACGAGAGCTCCCGCTGGGGGAACTGGCCCAACACCAGCATGGTGCAGGCTGTGAAGAACATGGGAGCTCGCCACACCGTCCGCGAGCCATACATATCCTTTAAAGCAAATCACAGACCTCCGCCTTCTTGTTTTGGGCTGACGCACGTGTTTGTATGATAGCCATTCGTGGGGCTCACACACACTGTGCGCCTTTTGGCCGCTCCACCATTCTCTGTGGCTGCCTAACGTGCCCGAGTCAGCAGGCCGTTAGCCGGCTTGGTGGGGGTCAGTGGGACAGGTGGCGGAGCGGCCGATTGCCAGACCCACAGAGTAGCAGGCTCTGACTAAGTCAAAATGTTTGACCTGTAATACGACTGGTGGGACCGGTGCTACTACCACACCCTGGCCAAAGAGCAACATGATAAAAACAGGAACAGTTTCGCTCTGCAAATGCTTCGATATAATAGCAGACTCGATGCAACCACGGTTGAACTATCGACGTGTGTGTTGCCGGGGATTTCCAATGCTTCATGACGTTACGTGGTGCTTTGTGGGGTCCTCTGCTCTGCAGCGTGGCTGCTGTGTTGGCCTTGACTACAGCCGCGCCACGAGGCCTATGTGGACGAGAAGAACAAAGTGATCAGCACCCCCTCCTTCATGTGGGAGACGGAGTACCACTACCACTACATCTTCGATGGCATTGGAAACATGGTGAAGCACGTCATGAGGATGACGACCTAGTGAGCTCAGAAGAAGAAGCCTGGGTTAGGAAGATCAAGTCAGCCGCAGACGGCGTTGATGATCACATGCTTTTTAAACAAGCTACTTAAATTGGTGTTGGCTATTTGGAATGATTCAACTTGGTAGTGTGGAGAATTTGTCTTAGGATCAAGTTGAAATAGGATATTCCCGTGAATTGTGACTGGTCATGAAATGACTATTGATATAAAGGCTTTTGGTTGAAAATCAGGCAAACTTGTTGTCATGCTTAACACACCAACATATCTGAGTCCGTTGCATTCCATATAAGTCACTTTATTTATTATTAACATATACAAAAAATAACAAAACAACCAGATGACAGATATAAAACTTTCCAGTTTGTACAAAACATCCAAAATCTGTGTTACTAGAAACATCTGCTCTGACTGAACACTTCCTGATGGATCAGTACACTTTAAGAATTGATTCCTGAACAGTATATAAAAGAATCTATTTACATTATGAAAATCACTCCTGGTCACTGTAGTACACCAAATTAAGAAGGCTGTAAATTTACATTTTTGTCATCGCAAAAATAAAAAAGGCATGGGGGGGGGCTACAAAGTCATTCAAGGGAGACTTCAACCAAACATTTTTACAGTGTTTTCTTTTGAACAGTAGTGTACATTGTAAACATTGTTTTGCATACCTTAATCCATCGTAATAAATACAAGGAAATCCACAATAAACCATCAGTCATGCAAATGTATCAAAAAGTTATTAAAAGCATTCAAATAATATGGTTTCCTGTCTTAGTAGTTTTTCAACATACTGTTTCTTGTTTCATGTTTAACTAATAAAGGTAAGGCCATACTATTCCCTGTATGTTTCCGGGGGAATCCTTCAGATTTTCAAGTTTTATATTTTGTTTGTATGAGTAAGGTTAGATGGAATAAAATAAGTTGTTTTTCGACAGACAATTTGCTGTATATTTACAAGGACTGGGAGAGTTTATGTTAGGATGCACACACATCTGTACATAGGGTATAGACTTTAGACCGGGTATGGGCATAAACAATTGTACATTCTTTAAACAAATGTTTACAGGTGTTATGTATTTTAATGGGTCAGTTTAATTAATCCGGGATGAGGTAACAGATTGTGCAAGTTGTAACAGTAGACTATATAGTTTATATTTTAAAATAATAATTCATATTTTAATATTTTTCGTAGATTCAACTGTGAATGTTTCTATTTCATTAACAAATTGTTTCATCTTGTTATTCTTATATCATATTTTCAATGTTGAATTTCAGAACAAAATGTGTCCACTATCATCACATCAGAACCACATACATCATTGCAGATGCAGTTCTTTTACAGTGTTTCATGTTGGATCAAATTTGATTCATTTTACACAAAAACAGCATTTTCCAGAGATACATTACTTAATCTAAGTGCTTTTAAAAAGCATACTGTTTGAAATTCTGCATAAACAGTTCAGGGGATGGACTTGTCTTACTTTAAAAGGGCCCTCTGTATCTGATTGTCAATGTAGACCAAATGGCACTGGAAACCAGCTTGTTCAACAATGAAATAAAATATAAGTCTCAAGGCATTGGAGAGAGTAATGCCATGGATAAAAAATAACGATCCACAATGCAAGTAACGATGCATCATCATCCTCGATGAGCAGTGGTGTGTAGAAATGGATCTTGTAGATCAAAAACATATCGCCACACGAAAATAGCTTGGACTTTGTCAGTAACAAAGCATAAATTAGAGGTAATAGTTTCGATTTTGTCAATAAAAAGGCAGTATAAAAGCTCACAAGAAATAGCTGTGATGAGATATGAAGTCCTGCGCCACAGATGCCTTCTGTGTCAAGAAAAAAATGGCTATTTGGTTTGTTTTTCAGAAGTACCTGTAAAACAAGAGAGAGAAGCACACAATAAGTCAACTCGTTCAGGAAACGCTTGCGATGCAACAAGCACCGTTCAAACAGCACGTCTTCCCACACCTCACATGACATCCACAAGGACACATTGTCGCTGATATGATAACAATGTGAATAATGCATGCGGGAGACAAGGGAAGACAAGGAGGCAGGTGAGAGGAGGGTCAGGCAGGGTGACGGACCAGGGTGGGCTGCTAGAGCAGGGCTGAGCTGGAGTCAGAGTCTGACTCAGGGTCGGGGGTGAGGCGGGCCTCGCGGGGGTCGGTGGACTCCAGGGCCTGCATGTACTCCTGGTACTCCAGGCGGAGGGCATTGAAGCGCGCCTCGCTTAGGGAGCGGCTGTAGCGGCCACGGGCGTTCGGGTTGGAAGTTGGCGGGCTGACTGGGGGTGACGGGCCTGGGAAGGGGCAGTGAGATGTGATGCATGGATGGGGCACGCCGCGTACAATGTTCACAACACATCACAGCACAAAGGGCGCGGGGTGGACATGCGCAGCACCAAGAAGCATGACACTCAACATGCGGCATGAGGAGAGCGACTCATGAACAAAACCTGGTCACTTGCGGCTTATATGCTCACCTTGTCTTTTCTGGTCCTGGGGGCCGGGAGTCTGATCATGTCTGAACACCCCCCTGTCTTTGCCCGCACTCATTCGTGACTGATCAAACTCCATGGCCTCCAGGACCTCAGCGTCCACACCGGGATCCGCAGAGTCCCACTCATAACTCTCATCTACCGATGTGTTCCTTCTAATGACAGACACAACACAACATGTCGATGAGAACATGGCAGTAAATGCAATGACTCTGAAAAACTGAAAAAAGAGCAATATTGTTAATGTCAGAAAACTATGGCAACACACACAACACCCTTCTGCAGGGAAAGACTCCAGGGAGAGCTTTGCCGCTGTGGGTCGAGTGTGGTGCTGTTTCACCTTTTCGCTCTCCTCTCGCGCCGGTCCACCTGAGCTCTGTGTCGCTCGCTCTCTTCCGTGGTCTCCGGGGAGCTCAGCAGCGTGGGGGTGATGGACAGGGACTGGCGAAGGAATCCGGCACTGCCCCGGCCACTGCTTTGGCTGGCGTAACTGGTCCTGCCTCCCTCTCGCGCGTCCCGATACTCGGTCTCCCCAGCCCTCGCCGATGGCCTCTCCGCCGTCTCTCGGTAGCTGTCCCCCGCCTCCCCTGGGGGCGGGGGAGCAAGGTGCGGGGAGGGCCAGCTGTTACCCCTGGGTAGGTAGGAGCGAGGAGGGCCCCTCCTGGGGTCAATGGCTCGTGCAGGTTCCCCTCTGGAGATGTGTCTGTATTGGTGCTGTGGTGGCGGAATGGAGGAGGGCATGGGGACATATTTATGCTGAGCCGACCTCAGGCTTTCCTGGTATGAGACGGGCCACCTAGAGACCTCGGGAAAAACCGCAGGCTGCCGGCGCGGATCTGAGGGTTCCATCCTAGCGAGGACTGAGGGGGGCGGGTACATGGAGTAATTGAGGTAGGGAGAGTTAGCTGGGGGTCTTTGGGAATGGTGAGGCCTTTCCAAGCCCTCGAAGCTTGGGCGCCTGGATGGAACATACTCAGTCCAAGTGGGGCCTGGTCGATGCAGGTATGACGGAGCGCGACCCAAACTATAGGACTTGACTCTGACATCAGGGTTGGGAAACTCATCCCAGTAACACCGCTCTGAGATGTACGCCCTTGGGCTCTCAAAATGTTCCCATCTTTGTAAACTAATGGATTTCTTTAAGAAAGGACGAGGGTGTCCCATTCCTGAAAGTGTTCTACAGGGGCCTATACTCAATGACTTCTTGAGGAATGGCACAGGGGCTTGGCAGATTCGCGATGCGATATTGTTCCTGTTATTTCTCTGGGTAGCTTGTCTTTCAGGTGGCTCTGGGACAGAGTATCTTTCAGGTGGTTCTGGGGCCGAGTATCTTTCAGGTGGCTCTGGGACAGAGTATCTTTCAGGTGGTTCTGGGGCCGAGTATCTTTCAGGTGGTACCGGGATAGAGCGTCTTTCAGGTGGTTCTGGGGCCGAGTATCTTTCAGGTGGTACCGGGATAGAGCGTCTTTCAGGTGGTTCTGGGGCCGAGTATCTTTCAGGTGGTACCGGGAAAGAGTGCCTTTCAGGTGGTTCTGGGGCAGAGTATCTTTCAGGTGGTTGTGGGACAGAGTGATAGCCTTCTACAAAACTCTGCGAGTGCCTTGAGACGATATCGGCCACACCTTTAGCTGCATTCAACAACTTGTGAGCCGAACTGGAGGCAAGCCTAGACTGCGGCCGTTCTGGGCTTTTTGTTCCTCTCCCCAAAATAAGCTGTGATTTCTCATAGTAAAGCTGTTTGCTCGTTTTTTCTGGATTGGGCGATTGTGATTTAAGCCTACCCATAGTGCGCCCTTTGATTGATGAATCCCTGGCTTCCAATTGATGTGAGTACCTATAGTCAGGTTTTTTATCTGCATCTAAGCTTGCCTCTGCTGCACTCACAGGCCGTACGTCATCTTCAAAGGACACTACCTTTTGGCTTGGTTTTGTTTCCAGGTTCTCCTTACAGTGGACCTCCCAGTTTCTAGGGACTACATCTGGCTTAACCACTACAGAGTTGAGTTCTGAACTTTGCCCACTAGTGTCGGCGACTTCACTTTCTTCTGCAGGTTCATCCACGCTCATTTCTATGAAACCCGGAAGGCTGAGATATTCCAGAATTGCACTTGTCGGCACAGGAGACTTTTGAGGAGGTGAGGCTGAGCGCCTCACATTGAAGCAATCAGACATTCGAGGGACAGAAAAGTGTGACTGGTCACTCTCACACTCCTCGACAATAGTTAATGGAGAAATGACACTTGGACTTTCAGAGAAAAGGCATTTATCACTCCTCCTGGAGCGCGCTCTCACTCCCTCCTTTTCCAAGTCAGCGGTAAACCCTGAACTTAGGTGCAGACGCTTGCCATGGTCTTCTCTGAGATTAGCCTTTGCACCCCCCTCACTGTGTTCATAGGATAAAGTGGAATACTGAGAAGAACCGGATTCCTTCCTGTCAGTGACTTCCAGTGCATCTGACCGACTATATAGTGCAGCAGCAGTATAAGGCAGAGCAGGACCTGCGGGGCTCTCACGGTCCGCTGGAGAAGCTCTGTGGGTGGCGTCCCAGTGTTCTGCGCCATAGGCCTGTGGTGTCTTGGACCTCACTGCCTCCTGTCTCTGAGTTGTCCAGCCCTCATCAGCAAGGGACCTTCTGTGGAATAAATCCGCCTCCCGGTCTGGGCTCCGGGACCTGCCTCTTTTTGGCGTGCCCAGACAGAGGATGGGTGAGCTTTCTGAGGCAACGCTAGGGGAGAGCGTGGGCAGAGATGTGTTTTGGGTGACCGGGGTGTGTGATGATGCATCCGCCAGAGAGTCCTCCATAGTTTCATGAACCCCCTGGGCGGGAGGATACGGTCTTCGCGTGGGGGTATGTTGTGGACTTCGCACAGGAACAATGCTGGTGACAGAGGTAACAGGGCTTATGTCCCACTGTATATGGGAGGAGGGGAGTCTATCCAGAGGGCTGCTTGTACTTCCGAAATAGCAGGCCTTCCTGAAGTCGGAAACCCGGTTTGTCTGGCCCGTGGGACGGTGCTTTTGCCTGAGGGTGACGTCCTTCAGTTTCCACACGGGATCGTCTTCTGACGTAGGCACATCTCTGTGAGGACTGTTGGCCTTACTAGACTGATGCTCCCCCCCAGCCCATCCCTTAGTCCTCTGGTTACCTGTGTAGGCCTTCAGCTGCTCCTCCATTTCCTGCCTCTCTTTGGCCAGCTTTAGACACTTGGCCACACTGTCCTCCTCTAGTTCACTGTCGAGTCGCGAGACCAGTGTGCTGTTGCCAGCCGTCAGCTGGCTCTCTCTCTCCATAGGCTGATAGCTTGAGGGGCTTGGCTTGTCCGCACTCCTCTCTAGTCCCAAGGCCCTCCTGCCGAGAGCTGGGAGGAGATCATCGGCGTTGGCCGGAAGGCAGTACCTCCTCATCGACCCACTGGTTCTCTTCTCACTGTTGTCTGAGTAAAAGCTGGCTCTCTCCAGGAGGGCCTCCGAGCCCTGCTCGTCGTCAGAGTAAAAGCAGCCATGGCGAGAGAAGTTCCTCGCCATGGCTATCACCCTCCCCGGGGAGGAGGGAGGGTGGCTCAGCTCGGGCACGTCCACGGTGAGGGGCGAGTCTTTCCTTTCCTCTTTCTCCGAGCTCAAGATGCTGGACTTTGGAGAGTCCCTGAAGGACGTCCGGTCACTTCCTGCGCCACTGGCCCCGCCGTTACTTTGTATGATGACGTTCTTCAAGCTCTCATCGCCGGGGGGGCCGGAGCCTTCGGGCAGGGGCTGGACAAGAAAGCGTCCGTCTGGACCCCTGCAGATGGACTCCAGGCCGGTAGACGTGGGGGCCTGACAGCCGAGGTGGCTCTCGAAGAGAGTGTAATGGGGAGGGGGAGAGGCGTTGGACAGGAGCTGTTTCCGCTGGTCCTGGTACTCTCCGCGGCTGCCTTTGTCGAAGGTGGAGCGGTCCGACTGCGAGGCGGAGGAGCTGGGGAAGAAGGGCAGCGCAGGGCAGAGCTTCAACTTGAGGATGCTGTCGGGGCTTCGGGGAGGCCGGCGGGCTCTGAAGACACGAGAGACAGTGGAGAATTAAGACCTGCAGCAAGCATGGACTTTGCTAACGTGAACAATGCTAATCTAATGCTAATGATAAAAACAACCCTGAGTAAATATTTCTTCCATATTGGTATTGGCACTTACTCTGGAGATGAGCTCTTTTGGAAGACCGAGTGGAGATCTGAGAATACAAAAAAATTTTAAATAGAGTAGGAACTAAAATAGGAGGAGGTTCATTACATGCAAACGTTGATCTGTTTTATTGTTTCTTTATTGCACATCGTACTACACCTCGCCGCTGTACACAAGAACACAACATCGTTCAACAGATGGGACCTCAACATTTCTCCAATAACCCTGTCTTGTACCGTTTCTTCTCTTGATGCGTCGCTTCTGCCTCCTCTGGCTCATGAAGCAGGCCGTCACCACGGCCAGGACGATGGCCATGGACAGGAAGCACACTCCGCCAATCACACCGGCCAGTAGCGGCTGGGGAACGTACTCAAGGAAACTCGCGCGCACAGGGTACATCGCCATTCCTGTGGGTAAATAGAAGCCCGCCGAGTTTTATTCCACTGATTATAAATATATATATATATAAACACAGACCAATGTTATGGTTGCATAAACATACACCCTTTAATCAAGGCGAAACCTTGATGAAAGGATGTGTGTTTGTTTGGTATGGTTGTAAACACTTCACCTGCGGTGGACACGTTGACTGACTCACTAGGCACACTTAGGATTTTGATACTGCGAGACAAAAGTCTCAGGTCATAACTGGAGTCCTGCGCAAAAAGAGAGAGATAGAGAGAGAGTGGTATGAAACATCCTACATCCTAACGCCTACAACAAAATACAATACACATTTACCTTTTGACAGACATGTCAAGTTCCATATTAATCCTAAAGAAAATCCAAAGAAAGAAAAAAAGGGAGACGGCTATCTGAAGAAAACGTTGAAAGACAACACGTGTGTGTGTGTGTGTGTGTGTGTGGTGTGTGTGTGTGTGTGTATGTGTGTGTGTGTGTGTTGTGTGTGTGTGTGTGTGTGTTTTTGTGTGTGTGTGTGTGTGTGTGTGTGTGTGTGTGTGTGTGTGTGTGTGTGTGTGTGTGTGTGACTGTGTCTGTGTGCGTGTGTGTGTGTGTGTGTGTGTGTGCGTGTGTGTGTGTGTGTGTGTGTGCATGTATGTGTGTGTGTGTGTTGTGTGTGTGTGTGTGTGTGTTTTTGCG
>OMKQ01054018.1:2500-25920 GCA_900302335.1 Phycis phycis
CAGGTGTGGGTCACTAGACTGGGACGAGGAGAGGAATGAATCAGCGATCAATTTTGGTATTACAAACAGTGAATATGAATGCAGGTTTTAAGGGGGAAGAAAGTAGGAGTTGGGCATCTTAATATTTGCTCAAGGACGCTTACAGGTAGGCTGAGGACGGAGGGGCATCAAACCCGGGACCTTTGGGCTGGGAGTGCACCCCCAGAGAAAATGAAAACATGTATGAAATCATGTATGAAAATGCTGGCAATGTGCCTCACCAGGACAGAGGACTGGTCACCACCGACAGTTTTGATTTGAACATTTCCCAAATGCAATATGGCTGCCAGCACTCGGAATACATCAGACTGAAACTCGTTGCTCAGTCCTGGGTCAGAGAGGGGAGTGAGTGACTGTTAAAAGTGTGGCATTTAAAAAACGCTGAGTGCTATTTTGGAGGTCTTTAAATGTAGATATGCTTACCCAGAAGTGAGAAGGTCCTCTGTGTCTCCTCCATGTCCTTCCTGTCATCCACACCTTCGATTTGGATTTCTCCACCCATGCTGGTGTACTCAAACTTATCTGCACTCACTAAAGATTAAAAGGCAAATATCTCTACATGACCATCAGGAGCACAAACAGATAGCACAAGGTCAATTCCCTTTCCTTTGAATGACCCATTAGAGAAAGCAACACAATACGGTGCTAATGAAAAGTGCCATTAAAACACTTTCTACACATCCATACAGTGAACAGAGTAACAACTACTCACACAATCTTAGAGTCTCAAACTCTGGAAGTTCTGCACAGGCACACATCTGGTAGAATATGTGATAGTTCCTCTCATTCTCTGCCTGCCGAGGGCAAAACGAGTTAAACAACATAACTATGTAATAACACTTTTCATCCTGTTCATTTCTTTAAATAATTACCTGAAAGACAACTCTAGATTTCTCTAGAAGATATGTCCTCATGTTAGCTCCAATGATGCGGTACCTTTTGTCGAAGCTGATCTCTGTGTACTTTCCAAACCTACTGCTGTTGTCATTCCTAGTTGTCTTTGCGTTGCCTATTGCCTGAATCAAAGAAACACAAGGCATGTGGCCCTTACTGCACATCACCACAAACTAGTCTTCATAAAGTATGCACAAAATGACTTGAAATACATTAACATTTTATGAAAATTAGAAATGTGGTTGACATCTTCAATTTGGTTGAAATGTATTTTCAGATCTGAAACACTAGAACATGAAAACATAGCTTTCTGTTTTGGTCAAAGTACACTCGTGAGACTGTGCTCACAAAGACTTATGAATGCATCTTTCATGGCCGCCGGTCTATTGGATTCCTACCTCAGTGATTGGATTGGAGGCCAGGACCTTGTCTTCTACTCTGGTTTTACTGCCAGATTTGCTGACGACAGCAAAGTACCTCATAGCGTAGCGAGCAGACACAGTCTTCCCTGCACCTGACTCCCCGCTGACAATGATGGACTGGTTCCTGCGGTTTCTGTCAGTGTGGGTTGTGGGATGTTAGCGAAGTTAGGGTGCTTGCACACTGCCCCGACCAACACCAACAAACGGCAACACCCAACTCTGGAATGTAGGCTGAAGTTGGTCTGCATCGATTCGACGTGTTTTCCAACAGAAAACATAACCCGACAACAGCCAGCAACCACCACTGATATGGCTCACTGGCCCAGTGTGGGTGTTTATTGCCGTTTGTTGGGATGGTGTGAAAGCAACAGGTGACTCTTACACCACACATAGCCCATGTGCTGAAAAGTATCAGTACTCATGTTTCTTATTAGTTAAAACCATCTTTACCTGGCCATCTGTTTATAAGCCTCTTCCGCCACTGCAAATATGTGTGGATCCATGTCCCCCATGTTCTGGCCGGAGTAGGCATGGATAACTGCATCCCCATAGACATGCAGCTGTTTGTAGGGGTTTACTGCCACCAATATGATACCTGCAAACAAGGAAATATACTGAGCAGAGAGTCTACACTGTCAGTGAGAGCTTAATATGTTTGAAGGGATTTACTACCACCAATATGATGCCTGGCCTGCAAATAAGGAAAGGCCTGTACTGTTTGTGCTTCATCCAAAACAGTTTGAACAACTCATGTTCCCAGAGAAGTAGGCCTACCACAGTAGGTGTAGATGATTTTGGACTCCACAAAGCGCACTCTGAGGTTGTGCAGGACAGCAGGTTCGTGGAGGTAGCTCAGAGCTGTCAGGTCGTTTTCTCCTACTAGGATGTCAGGGTTGCGAAGGTGTGGGAGTTGGGGTTTTTCTGTGTCAACCTTGTACTGGTATTCCTGAAGGAGAAAAAGAAGATAGATCAGCTATTGATAGTTGCACCTGACGGCTGCACTTGACTGAAGCGTTTATTTTACTCACTATGCCATCTTCAAGACGCAAATCCAGCGCATTGTTGCCAAGATGGAAGTTTCTGATAATTTCTGCAGACTTCCATACGAGTTCTGCATCTGGAACCCATACTCTGTTGTACTAAAGGTGTAAGTAACTGGTTAATATTTGTCATGTTTCTAATATCACGGGGATGTAGAATACAAGTTTATTGAGTCAGTAAAGTGTTAGGTTTTTAAGTAATTGTATTGCTATCGAGGGGAAACTGTTCATTCATTCTGGTAGGTAAGGTACATTTAGCCTAGTTTGTAGTTGAACTCTTCAGTTTTAATACAACAAAACAATTCTAAACCAAACATATATAACTCTACGTAATGCCTAGGATAGGGTTAAAACGCAGACATGTAGTAACCAACATCTCATTTTCCATATGTCCCGCGGATACACTTCTCACTCCGAATCATCTGTACTGTAATTTCACCCTAATTGTCCACATTAAATAGTTCATAAGAACATGAAACAACCCTACCTCGGTGTAAAGTTCCAACAACGTCATTTTCAAGCATTATTGATATCCAAAGTGGCTCCTGTGTGTTTACTTTTTGTAGCAGGAACAATGTGGTTCTTCCAGGGAAGCCTAGCAACTTCAGCTTTGTTTCAGGCCCTCGATCAGAACGTGAACTACGGTAGAAAAAGCTTGCTGCGCTCCCGTCTCCTCACCTGGGCCCTGGACTTTGACTTCCTCGCCCCGCCCACATGTCTTGTGACAGCACCTTGACAAAGTAGGAGTGCTGGTTTGATCAAGGATTTGAACAACAAAAGAAACAGGATACGTCCCCCTCAGCAAGCCATTGGCCCCTGTCTGAGACATGGGTCCGAAAGCATGCTATTGGCTGGACAGGTTGAAAGTCAAAACATTACAAATGTTATATATTTCTCTCTCTATATATATGTTTATCATCCCAACAAATGACAAGTGAACAAGTGAATTGTAAAAACAATCTAAACATTACAAACATTGCATACATTCCATAATTTTGTACAGATAATTCTGGTTCTTTTTCATTTGGTAAAAGGCACACATGTATAAATAGTTAAAGGGTTCTTCTTTGGTTGTTTTTGATATATAACATTGTATGAAGCATTTTCACTTAATCAAGTGAAAAATGTGTTACTTGGTTAAAGTTCTATGTCAAATAGATTATCGGGTTTCATAAAGACATTTGGATCAGCCATCAGACCCACGTGTTGCAGGTGTTTGTATCAGACGTTTTATGCATTTAACATTTCCCATAATATAAAGTGCACAGAGTATAGGTTATATTTTAGACCACTTTCCCAGCGTAGCAAGTTGCAGCTAATGTATATTTTTGCACACACAAATGTAGATATGGTTACACATAGCATTAGACTACACAAATAAACTGAAGCAGGGCACTTTGGTTTAAACAATAGCCTGACATTTGATGAAATGAAGTCAGACTTGGGAAGCCAACATGAAATAAAAAGCCTGGGGTATCGGGGGGTTTACACCCTGGTGAGGAAGCCCAAGTGGAGACTGGCGGGGATCTGGATGGCGTCCATGGCGACCAGTGAGGGAGCAAATGGTATGCTGATGGGGAAGACGCTCTTCACATCCATCATCAGCATTGTTGACTCACTGCGATCCTTCAAAAGGTCCTGAGAAGGTAACAGCAAAAACAACCCAGAAAGAAGACAAAAAGTCAAACTAAATCTAAGTCACCCTTTCAGTGTTAGCGCACTCTGGTTTCTGCCGGCCTCACCTGAATGGATGCGATGAACGTCGGTGATACCCTCTCCTCAAACTCAATCACTGGTGTGTACAGATTGAGCACTTTAACAATCTGTGGCAAGAAACACAGGTCATTAGAAACAATGGTCATTAGCATCGTCCATAAACTCCACTACTGGGGCCTTTTCACCGCATGTCCATCTTGGTTCTAAACATTAGCTGGGTCGGTGGCGTTCAGTCCCACCCATCAAGGTTTATAACCAAGATGGCCGCGAGATGAAAAAGACCCACCACCATTTGACAGTTTACTCAACGGCTGAAGCCATTCCCTCTGTGTGGTTCGTGTGGGGGGTTGTGAGCGCTGTTTGTTTCAGTGACCTGGGGTGCTGTGAGACCAGTGCACATAGCGCAGATAGCCTGGGCGTCGGCTGGCGTCTTCTTGTTGATCTGCAGGAGCTGCGCTGCCTGGATCAGAGGCTCCAGGGTCTCCTTGGCCCCGCACTCTGCCAGCTCCTTCTCCACCAGCCACTCCTCCATCTGCCACACTTTGTACCTGCAGCCGCGTGGATTACTTATTGTTCAGAACAATTCTGATCCTAACTGGATTTCATTTGGTATGTTTGCTGTATTATTTTATTTACATGCAAGTTTGATCATTGTAACGTATTATCATTAACGTCATTACACCTGGACTACAATGCAAAGCAAAATAGGACTATTTATGATCAAATCTCAGGAGCAGGTAGATAGTAGGCCTCTTTGCTCTAGGTTGCCTACATGTAGGATGCTGACATGGGGGGCTCGAACCCAGTTTCTTTCAGCTGGGAGTCGCCTGACATCCTATAGCCTACACTGCACAATATCATACCCTCTAGTCCTCTCGTAGCTTTGGCATTAAAAGTAAATGTGATTCACCGACCACAGTCACATTCACAGGATACGAATACACAGACAAAGGAACAGGGCTAAATGCTGAGCTGAATGCTGAATGCTCCATGCTACCTGAGTTGCAGGCCTTTCCCCCAGGAGCACATGTCCTTCCGCAGCAGCAGGTGGTTGAGAGTCACGGCGCAGATGAAGTGGTAGAGCTGTCTGACCGCCTGCCGGATGAGCTCTGGGTCCATGCCATGCTGGCTCATGGTGCTGTAGAACAGGCTGAGCTGCTGCAGGATGGTCTCCACGGAGACGGCATCCTCGTCGGCGACGCCGGAGCTCCTCTTCCTCTGGCCGGTGGGCATGGAGCCCAGCACCCCCTGGGCCGTCTCATGCTCCAGCATGCCGGCCACTGGTCCAGTGAAGACGGTGTGTTACAAACAACATCGGCACCCAACATGTTTCATCACATACATGGTATTTTGGTAGTAGAGGACACTATAGGTGAACATGGGGAACACATGGTTATATAATAGTTATGAACCTGAATTACAGCTACAGTTACATTCTTGGTAAAAAAAAATGTTGGCAGCAATTATCATATATATAGATAGATCTATATATATATTATTGGGGATCTTACACACATTGAGCCTTAAGATACAGCTGCATAGAGAGTCCCCTCACCAATCAGAGGCAGCAGGTGGTCCTGTGTGCATTTGACCAGCTGCTGGTAGATCTGGATGACCAGGTCACCGAACACCTGCTGGTAGCCCGACAGTTCAAAGTTGGCCAGGCAGTGCTCATTCTGTCTAGGGGTGTTGTGTTTGGTGAAGTCCTACAGGAGGAGACAGGACAGCAGACACAGTGAGGGCAGGTAGGCCGGGTAAGTCATTAAGCATCACGCTGACATCCATGTGTCCTGCAAGCCTACCTCATCTCCGCTGTACTGCCTCAAACAGTGCAGGAATCGACAGGTGTTGGCCAGCCAGAAAGACACCGTCTCAAAGTCGTTCCCTCTTCTCTGTTGGGAAAGAGGCAGTAGGATACCATAGCATGGTTAACTGGTATGTTTCCATAAACTGATTGTATTACGATGTAGTGGGGATACGATGAACGTTTCCAAACAGAATGGGTCGTGGAATATGCCGATCAGCCGCGCCATGTTAAGGGTGACGGTCATCTTCAACTGAAGTTGAGTACTGCACCTTGATGACCCCTTTGATACTGATGATGGTGGAGTTGAGCAGGATGCTGACTCTCTCCTCGTCGTTGATGTGGTCAGCATAGCGTATGCACATGAAGATGACGTAGGCTGGCAACCCAGGCAGGAAGCTGACAGCCACGCCACGGGGCTTCAGATCTAAGGAGGATCCAGCAAAGATGAGAGAGACTGGTCACAAACAGTGTGTTTTGAAGTGTAAAGCCGCTTCATACACTCATGGCTTTCATTGCACTTTGGGCAGCAATTGAATGAATAGGTAGTTTTAGACAGTGGTGATCATACCTACGACCAGATTCTTTAGCAGCATGCTCTCGTCTCCTTCTTTATACTCCAGCATTCCCTGGAATTCCTTCTCCTTGCGTGTGATGTTGACTGGAATGCCAATCTGGGACGCGGTGCTCTGTTTCCGGGCTGAACATCACGGTCCAAGGGTTAAATATTACAGATCTTAGAATTATGTTTCAAACAAACGTGTATATATGTGTATGTATGTAAAACAGTATTCTAAACATAGTAAATCTGAGTCAAGTACCTTCGTATTCTTCAAGCCTGTCAGCATAACTTCTAAGCTGCTGTTTAAGCATGTGCATGGTTTTATCCTGACTTTCTTGACGTTCCATGAGATCCTAGGTAAAATGAATCAATAAAGTATAGATTTATATATTCATCTACATTTTTTAGTCGGTAGGATAACTCTTTTTTACTGCTTTCTGACAAGTACAAAAAAACTTGACAATCAAGTGAATTCAATTCAATGCAAGAGGGGCCGACCCACCAGGTTCTCGTTGGCCAGCCGCGTGATCTCGTGCTGGAGGCGTGCCTCTATCTGCGCCTCCTTGGGCAGCAGGAGGCTCTTGGCCAGGAGCTGCTGCTGCTGCTCGCTCTCCTTCTTCATCCTGAGGAGCTCCATGCGCATCTCCTCACACTCCTGCTGGTGGGCGTGGCCCTGCTCCTGCAGCTGGCCCTCCAGGACCCTGGGGGACAGGGCGGTCAGCAGCAGCCCTGTTAGCATCTACAGTGTGTCTGTAGCAGACTGCTGGAGATACACCACATTACTGATAATATTACCACACCTATTGGTCTCTTTGAGGCCCTCATAAGCCAACCACAGCTCCCCGTCCTCATTCAGTGTGTGCAGCTTAGCTGAGCTGACAACGACAGAGGAAATCGTGAATGCTAAAGGGTCAAAGATGTCAAATCGGTGACAGACATGTCAGTGTATTCTTGGATAAAGTGAGCCTACCTGTCAATGTCCTGCAGTAGGGAGATTTGGTTGAGGTTCAACTTCAGTCCGTCTGTCAGTGAGTCCTACAGCCACATAGTGGCAGATGATGGCGACAGCGACGATGACAATGATGACCTTAAAAACACTACAACAATACCTTAAGATAATGCTGCACCTCCTACCTTGTGTTTGAGCGCCTCCTGGCGGACCATGTGGGACCTGAGGAGCAGCACCTCCTCCTTACGCATCTCCAGCTCCTCGTTGCTACAGTCCAGCTGCTCCAGCAGGATGTTGTAGGGCATGGAGCCTGGCTTGGGGGGTGCCAGCGGCCCGCTGTCGTCAGACAGAGACTTCCGCAGTGCGCCCAGGTCCTGCTTCAGCCTCTTGTTCTCTGACTCCAGCTCCTGCCGCTGTGAACCACCACACATGGAAACATTAAGCACTTCTTTCTGGGGTTTGAATACATCTTTTTTTATAGAATGGGCTATAATATAGAAATCAGCAAATAAAATATAGAGAACATTAAAATGTAACAATGCTAAAAGGTCAAAAGTCCTACCTTGAGAGCTTCTGTGTCCAGCTCAGCTCTGTTGACTGTCTTCTGTTCCTCCAACTCCTTTTCCAAAAATTCAAAAACAAGTCTCTGCCTTAAAATGGAGCCATCAAACGTGGCTTTTTCCTCATATAAGAGAATACTGCTTCATACGCATGCTGTGCAAAATCCAGTTCTGCAACATTAACTCTGTTTGGAAAATGTAGAAGTCCCAGAAAAGTTGGACCATTGAAGACCTTGATCTGATTTGGAGAACTCAAATCCCAGACCAAAGACATCAGTGATCCAACTTGATGGTCACTCTTTAAACAAGTCAAACCATCTCCTCCTCCTCATCCTCAATCTAAGTTTGAAACCACCATCCCCCAAACCTTATCAGACAAGAGATGACATCGACTCCGTCTCAAGTCCAACACACCTTGGACTTTTCCTGCTCCACCTCCTCCCTCTTGTTGAGCCGGCTGAACAGAGAGCGCTTCTCCTCCTCCAGCTCCTTCACCTTCCTCTGGAGCTTCAGCAGCACCGGCATGTCCACCACGGGCCGGGTCACGTCCTGCAGAACACAGACCCAAACACACCATCATCGACAGCCGGTATTACTATTACTACTCCTGCACAATCTACAATGTTTCTATTTCTACAATTAGTTTGGTATACAGATATGAATAAATAAATACAACGTATTTCTACTTTCTACGGTGGCACCCTTATTTGTCATCTAGGATGACTGAAGTTAATCTTATCATGTCTTATCTCTAGGATGGTGTGTGTGCAGGTCTTCATGTCATACCCGTCTCTGTGAGGGGCTGTCCCGTCCGTCTGTGTATCCCGAGCTGTGCGTGCCCTCAGATGAGTTGCTGCTCTGGTTGGAGTTGGTTCTCCTGTGGCTCACTTTGGTTTCCTGCAGGGTAAATCAGTTGATTAAACCATTAAAGTGATGTAATTGCAGAGTTTCATTTGGGGTATTAATAAAACCCATCATGAAATAGAAGAGGAAATGGGAGAGGAATGCGCGGCTATCTACAGCCGTGAGCCATGTTCAGCTATGAATAAAATGCACTCATCAAAAGCAAACATTTCGGCTAGCCAAGCAACTGGAGAGTGTTGCGGAACCAGTTTTCCTGAGCCTCGGAGTCTGATGGCTCGCGGTGTGAAGGTGACAAAAAATGGAGAAGCCTAACACAGCGCGTGTCTCACCACACTGCTGCGGTCCATCTTCTCCTTGAGGTCCCCATAGCGTTGCTCCAGCTGCAGGTGTTCACTCAGCAGACCCTGGTACCGGGACCGCTCCTCCCTCAAGTCCTTCTCCAGCTGCTTGGTGTTCTCTAGAATAGCTTGGCTCTCTGCAACAGCAAAAACAGGCATTTTTAAATGGTTCTTAATCTTGTCCAAAATAGCTTTAGAGGTTAAGCTGCAATGCTTTCTACCTGATGTCTGCTTGGCCTGGTCCTGAATCAACCTGTTCAGCTCATCCCTCTCCACGTTCCACATGTTCATTTTTGCGACTAGATCAGACGCCATCTGGTGGTTAACCGAGGTCATGCATCCGTTACTGATTACGCCCATGTGCAAACAACAACCACTGAAGCGTTGGACTAGCGATACAGAAAAAAGAGAAGCTTGTGTGTGTGTGTGTGTGTGTTGGGCCGTACCTTCTCTGTGTTCTCCTGGTGGGCTCTGGCCTGCTCTTCCTTTTCCCTGCCGACAGTGTCCAGCTCCTGGTGGAGGGAGGCCAGCTGCTCCAACAGCGAAGAGGTCCTCTGTGCCTTGGCCTGGGCGTCCAGCTCCACTTCCCTCAGCCTCGCTCTCTCCACTGCCTGGGTCTTCTCCACGGCACTCAGCTTCACACTGGCTTCTCTGTTGTCCTTTTGCTGCGGGGGAGAGAGAGAGAGAGAGAGAGAGAGAGAATCAAGAGACTGAAACAGAGAGAGGGACAGCACATGGAGCGCCCGCATGTCAGCCATGTGATAAGACACCGCTAATGATGTCAACGGCTCAACACGTTCTTCAGTTCTTCTCTTTTCATTTCCCCGTGGTTGTTCTGCAGCAGAAAGCCCAGAGTGTTACCGCCGTGGACGGCCGTCAGCAGACAACGCGGTGCATTCACCTGCTGGTCGACCCTGCGCTGCAGCTGCATGATCTTGTTCTCCATGCCCACGTTCAGCTTCCTGAAGTGCTCCACCGAGCGGGCCTCCACCTTCAGCCTCCTCAGCTCGCGCCGCGCCCCGAGGCGCCGCACGCAGCTCTGCAGCAGGACCACGGCGGCCACGGAGCGCCGGTAGAGTCTCCGGGCCAGCCAGCCTCTCACCCAGCGCTGGATCACCACAGTCTTCTGTTCGTACAGTAGCTGGGGGAGCACATGGACGAGATATTGAGACGTTTCTGTTGGTGGTGTCACAATGCTGATGTTGATTGAGTGTGTGTAATTGTTACTACTGCAGGCTACTGCAATACATATTATATGTAGATTACCAACCGCCATTCATTCAAACACATTCTAACTAATTATTCGTAAAGATTCTGTAGTATCATTGTTGCTAAAGATATGTTAAAGGGATGTGAATTTTGAAATACAGTGAAACTGGTACTCAAACTCGCACTATGTTCTGCTTTTCCTGAGCACCAGCACTACTTCCCGTCTTTGGAGGCATGATGGAGGGCTTAGTCATACACTACATGTATGTTCAAATGGAATAAAGAGGCACAGAATGGCAAATAATGATGGCCAGAACAAAGACCGTTGGAGTGTGAGTCTCCTCCGCTCAGACTCCATGGCGGAGTGATGCTCAACTCGACGTCCCCACGTGACCGAGGACGAATTCTGAATTTAGTTTGAGTTCTGGGACAGAAGTTGGCCCAAATTTTGGTTTGAGAAGCGAATTGTTCCACTTCAGAAGTGTTTGAGTACCGAGGTTTCACTGTATTTTAACTACAATCTACACAATCCCAAACATGGAAAAACATGTTTGAGGCCTGAGATTCTTTTAAAGGAACTTGAAGAAAATGTGTCTGTAACCGTCATTCTACCAGAGGCGAAGTGTGAAGGAGGTTTCATCATATGTCACCTTATAGTAGTTCTGTCTGGCCTTGTAGGCCCTGAAGCAGCCCTGGATGGTGACAGCAGCACATCGCTGCCTCTGATAGGCTCTCCTGCCCGCCCACATCCTGAAGCTCTTCTGGATCACCACGGCTGCCTTCGTCCACCGCAACAACTTGACGTAACTGTTCACAAGAACATGTAGTGTTTAATACTGTGTGTTTTATGCAATAGGAGAGACATTTTCACAGTGGTTACCATCGTTTTGTTTTTTTTTTCTTTCTAGTGTTTATGGGTGATTGACTTCTAGCCGAAACTATCAGGGTTCAAACTGTCTACGGCGTCTATAGTGTACCTGTATCCCTGACACTGTAAGTTACTTTGGATAAACTTGCTAAATGTTAAATTACGACTAAATAGTCCAAACAGAGAACGTGGTGTGGGTGTACCGGCGAGCCTGCTGGGCGCGGGCGTGTTTCTGCAGGATGACGGCAGAGCGTCTCATCCTCAGGAACTTCTTGCGGGCCAGCCAGCAGCGCAGGGTCTTCTGGATGCTGACACAGGCCCTGCGCAGCTTCTCCGACCGCAGGTTCTCCAGGTAGGCCACCTGGCCAGCTCGAAAGAATATCTTGCTTTTGCCAAACTGATACTTATCTCTATCCTGAAAACCAAAACAGAAGCAATTTGAGATAGACAAGACAACTAACTAGGACTTAATATGCTTATGTTTCATTAAATAGTTAAATAGTTAATTAAACAATCACTGAACTTTTTTTGTCTTTAAGAAAACATAGCTAATCAGCAATTTCCCCTAAAACTCCAATAACAAAACTGCAAAACAAAGCCTTGCTCTAAAACACAACTTGAATGCCAACTTTCAAAGCTTCGTACCTTAATCAGCTTCTCCAGTGCCATCTTACAAGTCTGGGTGCAGTCCGGCTGCATGTCCTTCTGCTTCACCAGGACCCGATATCGATTGAAAAACTCCTGGTAGGTCCACCTGAAGGCCAAAAGGAGAATTGAAAAACAACCCCTGAATGATTTAGTCCAATTGGGTATCATTTGAAGGCCTAAACAAATTGTAACAGGTCCGTTTTTCCAGGGAATCAATAAAACCGACGCGGTGACATGCAGGGGCACTCCTCTGCTGAGGGAACCCAGGGACTCCCGGGCGGTTCCCCGGGTACCTGGAGGGGAAGCCAGCAGCGGAGATCCGGATGGTCTCCAGGACTCCACAGGACCTCAGCTGCTGTACAGTCCTCATGGGGTCCAGGCTGTCACCACGACGACAGACAAACATTATAAAGAAGGTGTACCATGTGAGAGGTGGTGTGGTGTGTCTGAACAAAAGTCTGATGAAATTAGAGGCCATGCTCTTCCTCACGTGAATGGGGCTTTGTGATCATTGGGTTTGATGCAGCGCACATAGTGAGGAGTGGTAGCATTCAGGGTGTCCATCAGTAACGTCAGTGACTGGCGAAACTAAGTAAACGACAACATCTGATGAGGACGCAGTGTGAGGACATCGTTCGGTTAAAGAAGCAAAGCTTAATCAATTGTGTTAAAATGAGACATCCATAGACCCTGTCAGTTGGACCACTACATTACTTGATTGATTTTTTCTTAGTTAGTAACAAAAAATCAACAAAAAATAAGAAAAGGTTAGTCAGTAGGCGACTACTTGGTTCTCTCACCTGCAGCCCAACAGTCTTCTTGTGAACTTTACTAGCCTGGCCCCGCCGAGACATCTTCGATTGAGAACTAGTGCTGTTTGTGTTGGTCTCAGGCTCTTCCAAAAGCATCACTAGTAAATCAAACTAAAGGGAAACACATTGAAAATAAGGTGAGTTTCCGTAGGGGTCTGACTTTGCCAACAATGCCTGCAGGTGGCAGTGTTTCCCACTTTCCAGGTATATTTAGACATATTTCCTAATGACGCTTGCGTTTCCACAAACCTAGGGTGTGTACATTTACCACATCAGCAGTGCTTGCTGACAGTAAATTTCCTCGAGCAAACTGCTCAATGTTTCTTTCACAGAGACTGCAACCAATGGAAAGGACTGAAAAATAAGAGACTAGTTTCACCTTGCTCATTTTCAGAACATTTATCTGCTCCTCATTTACAGTGTCCTTGTTTTTCTCCAGGAAGCCATCACACTGGTACTCCACCTGGTAGACAAAGGCCTACAGTCACACACCCTGAACTAATGGTGGAGAAGCTGCTGTACATAGCCATGAATGGTGAATGATTGTTATTATTAAATATGGTTTTAACTGCTACTAAGATCAAATGTGCTGCAAGTTTACAACCCAGCACAAAAGTACTCCAGTATTATATAACCTATTAATATATACACTTCGCTTTCCTATACATCTCCTTAGACATGCTTATACTGTACATGTACCTTGTCTGCAAAGTGGTGGATGATAAAAGCCCTGTTGGACAGTCTGGGCTTGTCAAAGTGAACATTCTGTTGTAAGAGGGAGGCATACAGTTTATGGACCCACGTGTCATCGGAGCCTTTTGGCATCTAAGGGCAGGAAAGAAGGGCAGGATTGGCAAATGATGACTCATGTCATGTACTCAGGAAATGACCATGACTTGCTCAAACCTTCGACAACAGAACCCACACGTGACACACTAGTGCTGTTGTTCAGGCGGTATGATCTATGGGTTAAATGTGCTACTTGCAGCATATCCTGATTCTGTGCTCAGGCTGACATTTAGACTGTACTGATGAATAACATTTTGTACACATACTGCGGGCAAAGAATTGTCCGGGCAAATCAGAGGGAGCCTGCCTACCGGGGCCGAAACAGTGAAAAAAACAATCAAGAGGAAGTTCGGAGGGCGGCTGCCAACTTTCTGAAACAAATATGACTGAAGGTTGGGCAGGTCTGATCCTGACCGGCCACAGTTCTACCTACACCTAAACTCCTCCAATGCAATGCCCAAGGATAATCATTTCAAAAATTTTGCCAAAGCGCATGCCTCTTTAATGCTGTTTCCTGATGTCTTGACCACAGTAAATGACCACAGTAAATGTTGGTCCCCGGGGAACACCCAGTCAAGGCCCGGTCAGGAAAGCCTACTTTGCACTCCTCATCCAGCAGGTCCAGGAGCCCCATCTTGGCCTCGATCAGTCTGATGCAGGGCTCGTTGTCGTAGAAGTCAATGAGTGACCAGGGTATCTCCTCCTTCATGTACTCCTCTTGCTCCAGTTTGAAGACGTGCTAGAGAGGGATCATGTGCAATGAGTAAGGTGACGTGTTGTCCCCTGATGAGGCCAAGTGGCATTGGAGCATAGCACCTACCAGGTTAAACTGTTGCTGGAGTTTTTCATTGGCATAATTGATGCAAAACTGCTCAAAACTGTTGACATCAAATGTTTCAAATCTGAAAACAAATAAACAGGAAACAATAAGAAGTCCAGGAATCCGTCTCTGGCAATATCTATAAAAACAAATTCACAAAGAACACTGAGAGGACACCAGGTAGGCTTCCACTTCAAGTACCCGTAGATGTCAAGAATGCCAATGAAGCAGCGGCGAGTGGCAGCAAACTTCAAGGTCCTGTTAATGCAGTCTACAATCCAACCAAACAGCTTGGCGTAGATGTGCTTGGACAATGCATCTCGCCCATTGACAGCAGACGCCTTGGGGAGAGTCTTGGTGTAGGTTTCTGTTGTCGTCCTGAGTTTCCTGTGACATAACCAGTAGGCCATGTCCTGGTAGGTCACCCCCATTAGCTCACAGAACACCACCAGGTGGTGTTGGTCTGGCTGGGAACATTACAAGACATGTTAATATGATGCAGATGTGTGTAATGTACCAGATGAAGCCAGGTCTAGATCTGAATGCCTACCGTGATGCTGCTGCTGTCTGCTGATTGAGCTTTCACCTCCACATTGCTGAAGTGAAGAATGGCAGCAAGGATTCGGAAAAGTGCCATTTGGTCACCTTCGCTGAATCCTGTCAAAATAAATACGTTAACATGATATAACAGAACATATTTTTTGTGTTCTCAACACAAATGCACATGATTGACAAGCATCAAACACTTACGTCTCTATTGGGAGGCCTATTCAATATACTGACCATAAATGTATCTTAAATTTGTTAATATAGTTCTTTACAGACAGTGGACATTTATTATTCTATTGTAGTGTGAGCAAAGTATAGGTCTGGCAGCCTCTGACTGAAGATAAAAACCTTAATGGACCCACCTAGCAATGTTAAAGCTCTCCTGGTTTCACACATATCTTCAGCATCATCCACTCCCTCTATGACCAGGCTCTGACCTTGGCTGGTGCAGAGGTAGTCATCGGCACAGCCTTGAAACATAGTTAAACATACATGTAGTTAGTAAAATAAACATTCATTCAGCATTCAGTTATAACCTTCACATTGCAGGTTACTCCAGATATGCTTCTCTACAGAGCATGTGTGTATCTACAGAAAAAAAATCTACTTTCAAATATGTTTCAAAAGGCTACATGACATTTACTCAATTCACGCACTTAACTTGAAGGCTTTGAACTCTGGCAGATGAGAGGAGGCACACAGCTGATACAATATATGGTAGTTTCTTTCTCCATGAGGCTAAAATATATTCAGATAGAAGAGAACAAAATGTGTTTAAATCAATGTATCTATAGTTTGTAAGTTCATTTGCTTAAATCAATTATACTCTTACATGAGCCTAAGGCACACAAATTCCAAAAGGCTCGGCCTTTTTAAATCCAACAATGAAGAAACACTATGAAACATACTGTATGTGCTATCACGTTTTCTATATTTTTCCAAACACAAAGGTGAGTGCTGGGGAAACTGACTTGAAACACCACTCTGGATTTCTCCAGAAGGTAGGTTTTCATCATGGCCCCTATGATGCGATTCTTCTTGTCAAAGCCAATCTCGATGTACTTTCCAAACCGACTGCTGTTGTCGTTCCTGGTCGTCTTTGCATTCCCAATGGCCTTGGATCAAACACACACACACACACACACACACACACACACACACACACACACACACACACACACAGAGGGAAGGTTACTGGCCACCCACTGTAAATGGTGTCGCCCCGTCAGCTGTTCCCTGTGGGAGTCGTCCCCTACCTCCATGATGGGGTTGGAAGCCAGCACCTTTTCCTCAACGTTGGCCTGCACCAGGGAGCGACTGACCGTGGCAAAGTAACGCATCACGTACTTGGCAGAGACGGTTTTTCCGGCCCCAGACTCCCCGCTCACGATCACGGACTGGTTTCTCTCGTCCCTTGGGGAGGAAAAGGAGTTTGTTGTGGATGCACTCCCTAGCTGTTAGTCATTTCTTTATAAACACATCTGCATTGGAATGTGCCGTGTTAATTCAAAAGGTATCCATCCATGAAAGTTGTTGTTCTTTGTTGTTTCAAGACCTGGCCATGTTTTTGTAGGCCTCCTCCGCCACTGCGAATATATGGGGGTCCATGTCCCCCAGGTTCTGTCCGCTGTAGGCATGGATGATGTCCGCCTCATAGATGGGCAGGCTGTTGTATGGGTTGATGGCAACCAATACAATGCCTATTTCAGTGCCACAAACAATGAGAACAATACGTTGGACCATATCAGCCACAGTTCAGTCAAATGTGTTGAAGTTGACCTAGTATTCTACGTTCTGTATCATAACCTCATCTAATATTATGAGCATGCCTTTTCACCACAGAAGCGAATTAAGTCAATTAGATAGAATGTATGCATTACAAATAACTGGACACATGGTTTCATATTTCCCATTTCATATAAATTCATAACAGCTTTACTAATACCATTTGTGAGTTGTAGAGTGCATTCTTGGTGAGCCACAATAATCAGCAGCATATTGTTCGATTGAGTCATAGTGCACTGTGAACAAGGCTCCAAAGTCTACCGTGGCACAATGATAGTGAGACACACGAGAGAAGGGCTCTTTACCACAATATGTGTAAATTAACTTGGAGTCTATGAAGCGCACTTTGAGGTTGTGCAGGACGGCCGGTTCGTGGAGGTAGCTCAGTGCTGTCAGGTCATTTTCCCCCACCAGGAGGTTAGGGTTTCTCAGGGGTGGTAAACTGTCGGTTTTCACGTCTATTTTGTGTTCCAACACCTGGAAACATACAGGAGACATTTAGGGAATCCTGTCTTACTTATCTTGGGCTTACTTTCTGTTACCATACGGTTGGCCTCCTTTCCATACTATGCAAGCCCAAACTTGATATCACAGCGGCAAGTACCAACAGCTTTGACTAAAAACGCTTTGAATTTAATTTATTTATGTAAGATGCTAAATTTTCTCGAGATTATAGGCCTATCTGAATAAAACATTGACTAAATCAAATGTGCATAGGCTACATCTGGTCTCTATGTCTAAGATTACACAGTGGAGTACCAGAGGAGTAGCCTCCTAAAGCGTTATTCTGCACGGGTTTGTGTTTAGCGTGACATCCACTACTCGGGCTGGCCGTCTCTCACCGTGCCATCCTCCAGCCGCAACGCCAGAGCTCTGTCCCCGGGACTGTAGGCTTTAGTCAGCTCCGCTGACTTCCACACGTCAACGGGATCAGGCAGCCATACTCGGGCAAACTGGTGAAAAAGTCAAAAAAGAAACTTTTCGACCGATAGGAAACGCTAACTCCATTCACAAAGATGTACTTGAATAGACAGGACACAAATTATGACAATATAAAAGTCGATGTAAGGCATTCCATCGCTTGAAAAATAGACAATGGTTTACTTACCTTTGAATACAGTTCTGCCATGGCAAGTGACTTACGGAGCTCTTATACGGGCTACTAAAAACCTCGTTGACGGTAAAATTTCAGAGGAGTTGTACAGGAATTTAGCAAGGAATGGCAGCAGCTAACGTTGGAGTAGATAAATTGTAGATTAGATAGATTTTAGGTCAGCAGGATCATATATCGTAGTGAGCCATAAGAACTGCATCATGTCTTAGTCAGCCATAAAAACTGGTGGTAGACTTAGTGGCAGAATGGACTCATGTATTCAAACCGTGAGATCAACTGGAGCGTGCAGTGACACGTTTCTCCGATTGACATGCGTGCCCCCCAGCGGTAAACTAACTTCATGTCAAAATAATATTTCAAGCAACTATTTCTTCTTTAAGCGCAATAAATGTAACACGCGGATTCAGCAGTTATTATGCAAAACTATTTTATTTACAAAAAAAAACATGGCACAGTGTGATTGCACTATAAATGTACATGCACACTTCAGACATATTAGAGCTGCTTGGTATAAAAGCCTTAATGATTCCGTTCAAGACAGTGGCAGACGAGTCAGTCTAGAGTCACCACTAAATTACATGACCAAATATTGCTCAAGATGAATAGCGGTTCATTATTTTTAAGGCCTTTTCAGAGGTCAGTATGATTTGGATCTACAGCAGTCTTTGTAACTAAAATGTATTAAAACTCAACCAGCTAGCAACAGTTGCCTTATCAATACTTGTCAATAATAGTTTTATAGAGCAGGACATAGGGGACTATGGAAAATAAATCAGATTTGTCTTTTTGTTCTGTTTTTCAATGCTTTCACTTGTTTAAAAATAGTTCCACATATATGTAGCTATTGTGAGGTTAATATAGGCATACTAATAGCTCTAATTCTGCAATTGTCATAATTTCAATTAACTTTTTTCAATGAACCATATGGCAAAATTGAAATCTTAGACATGTAGTGACAGATCTCCATGAACACTAATGAGAAAAATCTTTAAATTAAAGCTACCATGCAGAAAGTGTTCTAAGAACACAAGCTTGTATTTGCATTTCCAGGTGATGTGTTTTACAGCAAACTCGTAGTCAATCTTAATTCTCAACATTTGTATATATACATTTGTTGAATACAACTCTGTGATGGCCCTATAACCATCTCCAGCTTTCAGTGTTCAGCTTACATATCCAGTCATCAAAATGGTGAATGATAAACAGAAATAGAACTGGGCAGGTTGCTATGCAAGGCAGGTTGGAATGGACACAGAACGATGTACAAATGCTCATCATTAAATCAACCAGCAAGTTTGCTAGCGACAATGGAAGGCTTTCTCTGAGGCAAGTCCTGAGGTGTCGGTATGTGGTCTCCCGTGATCTCAGTCTTCTCCGTTGGAGCCATGGGCAACTGTTTGTTCTTCATTTTTGCTTTGGCCATGTTGTAGTCACCAGAATCAAAATACTTTTGCTGTGAGAATAAAAACGAAATGTATGTGTTACATGTGCCAATGCCAATTTGCTGAAAAGGGAAGGTGTCAATATTAACGTATGAAACACACCCCTTTCTGAAGTCTTTTCCTGAGGAGATCAGAGCCACCTGGCTTGGCTCCAAGATTAGGATACCTGGTCTTCAGTTTGGCCTCCTCTGCCTTCTCCGGGCTTATGACTTTATCCTCCATTTCCTATTAAAAAATGAAAGTTAATGAAAAAGCAGAGACATCATTATTCATTTTCATCATGTCGTAAGAGTCGATACATGATGACAGTTGCCAGATTTTCCCGTTACCAAGCAAAAACAACCATCCTTTATATAGATTGTCCTCTCAGAAGAAAATGCAATCCTGCAAAGATTTGACCATGCTATTAATAATCAGGCGCCACCACGAATAATACCCACACTGTTCTGTAAGCTTATGATGTGCTACCATTCCCAGCTAGCAACTATACTAGCAAACGTAACACACACATTTTATAATAACCACAATTCCGACAATCATCGTGCGATGTTGTACAATATCTATAATAATGGTTTGTGTATGAAAGTATTCTGTTTTCGTGTATAATTGTCCACCAGGAGTAAATCGCACTACTAGGAACCCCATGATCAGTAAGCTAACTAGCTTGTTGCTAACCGCTTGCTGAAGGCAACATTTCATCCATTCAACCGTGTTGATTGAAGCTACCTTACCTAGCACAATCAGCTAGTGCATTTGCCACTAAGTAAACTTTGATTTACCTGCTGTTCCTCAGAATTAATTGCTCCATCAACCACCTCGGACATTGCAGTGTTAGCCGAGGTAACAAAAGTACGGGATCAAGAAATCAGCCCTCGCACAAATAGAGATTACGATGTAGCAGCACTAAGCGGGCCAACCGAGACGGCTACAGCAGCAGCAGCTAAAGCCAAGTGACGGTGACTGCCCCTAGGAGGTGCACTCAAAAGACACCACGATTTCGGGCACGTCCTTGCTATGACACGAAAACAAGAGGTAGTGGAAACAAACATGTTGGCTGGCTGTCAGTAAACGCGATGCTCTTGGGTACCAAACGCTACACATCAACATATCCCAAACATATCAATTACATATTTTAGCCATACAAACGTGTGCACTTTTTGACCAATTACAAATGAATAGTAGGTATTGTTGACCAAACAAAATCGCATTTAGATTATTGGCTGCAATTGTATAATCAGCTTTCTTGTGTGTATTGGATGATAAATTCAGTGGGATGTAGTCCTAATCATGGCTTGTTTAGATATTAATACACTTCTGTCCTGGTGTTTATTTGGCGAGCAACACAAAACAAGTCATCCCATCAACAGTGACAGCTGTAATATTTATACTTATTAAAACTAATCAATAATAACAGCTATTATTTCATGCCCAATTTTATAACCACAGCTGTATGACCATAGTATGAATCTTGGGAGAAAGTATTTGTAGGCCACACATTTTTAGCATTTATGCTACACTGGAACTACACATGTAATTACATTGTTGAGTTTAAACAAGACTACTTAGTTACCATGAAGACAATGCCTTTACTATGGATGTTTTAACATATCAGTACAATCCTCAGGTGGAGTTGCTGTGAATGAGGTTGACCAGACTGAGTCAAAGATTTCTATGTATTCTGAATGAACGATTTTCACAATACTGTCAATGGCAATTAATGGAGTACAGGTAGCTTTTATTATGCTTAAAAAGAAACCCCATCACCCATTTCTCATGTGTTTGTCATAGAATGAGAATGAGCCAACTGGACAATCCAATCCACAACTGTTACAGATGTGGAGTAAAAGGTTAAAAATTTAGAACTTATATACAGAATTCCCAAAGAGCAGTTTGAAATACATTTTGAGTTATTTCAGCACCCTTTGATGAACTAACATCGAAGGGAAGAATCAACACCGTAAAGAACAAACATGCCCATGGTGCAATTCATTTCAAGCGGGAAGTCATCAAGCCTTTAAGATGCTAGGTAAATAATAAAAAAAGGAACAGCTTTCGTTATTTTAATGGAATATGAAACACAATGCATCAAGAAGGTGCATGTGGCCCATTGGACTAGATGTGGTCCTCTGCCATGTCCACGTCTTCCTGCAACTTTTGCACCATCTTTTCTTCCAATTGTTTGGCTTTGCCTAGAAGACAGACAAGTCGATCAGAACCACTCTTTATACAATACAGTACAATATGCAAGCAATCTAGAGGGAAGTCACAAGGCAACATGTCTGATTAAGCTAGGACTGTTTCAATTGAAGTTTTTCTTTAATTCCAAAGTATCACAAAAAAAATTTTCTTTTTAGATATGTCATTAGCAAGCAGGTAGAGGTAAGACCTCTTGCTAAAGGATGCCTATAAAAGTTTGAAACCAAAACACGGGCTGGTGGTCAAACATCCTCATTTCCAGACAATCCTGGGCAAAATGTGTTGTGCCAGCTGTCTTACCCGCATGTGGTGCCTTGATCAGGTGAATATTCTTCTTCACAGAGCTGATGGCTTCTTCTTTGTCCAACTGTTTGCCCTTCTTCAATCTAGAGAGACAGACACAACAATGTAAATAACACTCTCCCTACTGATCAAAGGCCCACATTTAAGGAGTACTGATATAAAATATGGCATTGATAATTTATATCAATTTAAGTATGAAAATTATACCTTACCTGTTAATTATGAAGCGTGCCTGTCGCTTCCGTTTAATTTCTTCTACTTTCTTCATAGCTTCCACTGGAATAGATAGGACATAATACATTCAGAAATGCAAAGAGATACATTTGATTGAGTTAATAGGATGAACAGATCACCATGTCTAGCTTGTTAGTGTAGTTGAGAATTACCTGTCTTGTTCCAAAGCTCACGCTGATATTTGAGAGGAATATTTCGTCGTTTCTCAAACTCTAAAGCATTATCCTAAAAAAACAGTATAGTCATGTTAACAAGGAAATCTGAATAGACAACCATAGGACAACATGGTATAAATCTTTTGAAATTAAATAGAAAGCCAACTCACCACCGTCAACTCCTTTCCTGCCGCCTTCCTGAAGGCTTTAGTCCATCTTGTCTTTCTTGGATTACGCTTCTTCTTGAAGTTTTTGTGACATTTCGATTTGCAGAATCTGAAAACCTAGAAAGAAAGAAACGCTGATCAAGGCAAAGAAATGCAATGGAGAAGAGGGTGGCACTCAGACAGGTACATTTGTTCCAATAACCTTCGCTAGAGGGCGCCACAGCATCAAATGAGGAAAATAAACTTCTGGCGTATTTCAGCCACTTTTTCAGCGTGTAGCTGGTTCTGTCCATATACACGTGAACAAACAACGATCGAACATTTAATATATAAGTCACATGCTTTCAATATAATTTAACAAGCACTGATGTCCTATTCGCACTGAATTGACCATGACATGATACCACGTGAGTTCCTAAAGCACGATTAAATGGACATGACGTTAGCCATGTGGCTAGCACCACTGAAACAAACGATATGACATTTTACCACCGTCGGTTACTCAACGAGATAGCAACATACCTTGCAATCATTTCGAACAAACATGTTCCCATGCCCGGGGTAAACAGGCCCCGAGCAAAAATAGCACTTTTCAATGCGCATTTTGGGTCCTCGTTTCCAAAAGAGGACCACGCAAAACACGCCGAGGAAAACAAGACCCTGGTGATCTTCTTTGGTTTAGAAAATGTTTCACTCGCGGATATTCTGATGACTGCCCCCTGTCGACGTTTTGCTGCAAATGTCTCGAATATGTGCCGATTGCGGTAACGTTTTGACCATTGGGGGTTTTGAAATATACTTCTTCCTTTTTAGAAAACAAGAAAGAAAATATTTTGTAGAAGGTAATATGGCTAAATCTAATTGTGATTTACTGTAGGTCTTTCCTCAGTGTAATCAAATACAATAATGGAGGTGTTAGACCTTTATACATACTCCAAAACATTCTGCACCATAAACGAAATACGTAAACTAAAGTTAGAGTAAGTGTACAGACACACCCACACACGCACGCAAATAAAGTTAGTGACATATTTTTCAGTAATCATTTTATTTTCTACTTGTGGCCATCTTGAGAGAATCAAAGAGGGATATAACAACATTTCAGCATAGAAAATACCAAAAAATATATAAGTTTAACCTG
>OMKQ01054031.1:0-14009 GCA_900302335.1 Phycis phycis
GGTCACCCATGATTACACTCTGACCAGCCCTGATAACCCTCTGACCAGCCCTGATAACCCTCTGACCAGCCCTGATGACCTTCTGACCAGCCCTGATGACCTTCTGACCAGCCCTGATAACCCTCTGACCAGCCCTGATGACCCTCTGACCAACCCTGATGACCTTCTGACCAGCCCTGATAACCCTCTGGTCAGCCCTGATGACCCTCTGACCAGCCCTGATAACCCTCTGACCTGTCTCCAGGCATCGCATCCATGTGCGTGTCCCTGGTGATCAGTCTCTACTATAACACCATCATCGCCTGGATCCTCTGGTATCTCTTCAACTCCTTCCAAGATCCTCTGCCATGGAGCCAGTGTCCCCTCAACGCCAACTCAACAGGTATAGCATCCACCCTAACCCTTGCACCCACCCTAACCCTGACGTGACCTCTCAGTGTGTCTCTCCCTCTCTCCTTGGTGTTCCACCAGCCATACTGCCTGAGTGTCTGAGAAGCTCCTCGGTGGACTACTTCTGGTACCGGGAGACCCTGAACACCACGCCCAGTATTGAGGACGACGGCGGGCTGCAGTGGTGGCTGGTGGTGTCCCACGTCTGTGCCTGGGCGCTCCTCTACCTTTGCATCAGTCGTGGCATCGAGACGTCTGGGAAGGTAGGCTTCATGTCGTCACGCTCGCATCAACACGTCACATCACAGCACAGTAGAACTGGAACCCGAGTCCTCCCCTCCCCAGGCGGTGTACGTGACCTCCACCCTCCCGTACCTGGTGCTCACCATCTTCCTGATCAGAGGGCTGACCCTCAAGGGGTCCTTAGACGGAATCAAGTTTCTGTTCACGCCAGACGTGAGTTGGCATTTATACAAGAATGTTGTTGCTTTTGTTTATCGAAGTGATGCTGTACCGTAATCCGTGTAATGTAACAGTAATAAGAAGGAGCGTGTACTCCACCATCAGTTGGCAGAGCTGGCCAAGGCATCCACCTGGCTGGATGCAGGAGCTCAAGTGTTCTACTCCTTCTCCCTGGCCTTTGGGGGGCTCATCTCCTTCTCCAGCTACAACTCTGTGCAGTAAGTGGAGCCTCGTTTATCAATGTTAGAAAACTGGAGCTCAGGCTCAGCAGACACAGGGATAGACTTCTCAATATGACAGGGTTAGGGTTCTCAATATGACAGGGTTAGGGTTAGGGGTTAGGGTTCTCAATATGATAGGGTTAGGGGTAGGATTAGGGACATGTCCCAACACTGACTGTTTTCCTTGAGGACAACAAATTTGGAGCTCTGCTTGACTAAATAGTGTTGGGATGACTAATGATGAACTAATGCAAATCATATATTCATCATAACATCAAGTACTTACATGCATACATCACTTTATGATGCTTCCAGTATTTCCTCATTGGTCAATCATTTGTTAAGTGCTAAGTTAAGTGCTCCTCAACCTTGGCGAACATAAAGTCTTATCTCCTTTCCCGCTAGCAATAACTGTGAGCAAGACGCTGTGATTATCTCCACCATCAACGGCTTCACCTCGGTGTACGCTGCCACTGTCATCTACTCCATCATCGGCTTCAGGGCCACGGAGAGGTTTGACAGCTGTGTGGCCGGGTAAGAAGGTTGTGACTACGACTGTCTTCCATGAGGCTGTCACCTGACCTGCTCAACGTGAAAACTATTTCCCTTTCTAGAAACATTCTAGCATTGGTGAATGCGTTTGAACTTCCTGAAGGCAACATCACAGAGTCCAACTATGATGAGATGTTCCTGCAACTAAACAACACCCATTTTGAAGTCATAAACACCCTGAATCTGAAAACATGCAACCTGAACACATTCCTCAGTGAGGTGAGACACTGAACAGACGCTCTGTGTTCTACGTTCTACATCCCTGTGCTGTGTTGCACCTGCTAACAAACGCAGTGATGTCCCTCTAATGTCCACATCATACATTGTCCTAGGGAGTGGAGGGCACAGGGCTAGCCTTCATCGTGTTCACTGAAGCCATCACCAAAATGCCCTTTTCCCCGCTGTGGGCTGTCCTCTTCTTCATCATGCTCTTCTGTCTGGGACTCTCCTCCATGTTCGGGAACATCGAGGGAGTCCTGGTTCCACTCCAGGACCTCAAGCTGTTCCCCAAGAGCTGGCCCAAAGAAGCTGTCACTGGTGACTCCATCTAGTCTCTCACTGGTCCATCTAGTCTCTCACTCCTGTATTCTCCATGGATGTCCTCTGTCTATGCATACTGTATATGGATGTGTATCTATATAGCTAAATATATAGATATAAACTATATATCTAAATATATAGATATTAAACTCATGGGATAATTATTAAACTAAGAAAAGAATGGGTAGGGTGTGGGTTCGATCCTGGCCTTGTACCATTCTTCCTTCCCTGTAATGACGCATAGTAAGTGCAAGTGTCGATTAGATTAAGGCACCTGCTGAATGACTTACTGGTTCACTTGCATCCACGTTGTCTTATCTCCTCAGGTGTGTGTTATCTTGTTCCCTTATGGTCCTGCTCTGTCTCCAGGGGTCACGTGTCTCCTGTGCTGCCTGCTGGGGCTCATCTTCGTTCAGGGTTCTGGGAACTACTGGCTCTCCCTCTTCGATGGCTATGGAGGCTCCATCTCTCTGCTGGTGGTGGCATTCTGCGAGATGTTCTCCGTGGTCTACATATACGGAATAGACAGGTGAGGAGGGGATCCTGCCAGATGTATGAAGACAGCGTGATGGCGTGCCGAGCTGTGGCGTCGTGTTGACCTCCCTGCCCGCTGGGTGCTCTTCCTCTCTTCAGGTTCAACGACGACCTCGTCTTCATGATCGGCCACAAGCCCAACCTCTTCTGGCAGGTGACGTGGAGAGTCATCAGCCCGGCTGTGATGCTCTTCATCCTCATCGCCTTCCTGGTGGACAAAGTGTCGGAGGACCTGGTCTACAAGTCCTGGGACCCCGACTCGGTAGGTCAACGCCAGCCGGTCCCTGGTGGGACCGCTCTGTCTACTGTATGTTCACACTGTACGATAAAACACACCACGTATTTAGCTGGGTTCTGCACTTTGTTTCCAGGACTTGTTCCCTTCCCTGGTGGAGTACTCCTACCCCTCCTGGATCTACGTGGTCATCTTCTTGTTAGCAGGCATTCCCAGTATCTTCATACCATGTGTCGCCCTTTATAAATGTCTCAGGAAGCCTAGAAAGAGCAAAACAGATCTAGAGCAGTTGTCCCCACAGTGAGGAGGTGTAGAGCTGGGGAACGTACTCCTCCATAAGAGTCTGAGTTGTACATTCCAGCATTTCTGATTTGTAATTATTAGTTATTATCACTACAATAACAATAGTCAATGGTTAACTGAATTATGGCTTTGCACCCTTGATGAAGACAATGTGATTGCAGGGAGCTAATCAGAGCGATTGTAGTTTATTACACGTGGAGGAACGGGCACTCAGAAACAGCCTTCATCCTCAGGAAGAGGAGGAAGATACATCACTATTCACTCTGCATGGGGACTTTATTCGCTCTGTGAGGATGAGGAGGAGGAAACATCACTATTCACTCTGAATGGGGACGTTATTCCCTCTGTGAGGAACATCACAAATGTTCTTCCTCCTCAGCAAGAATATGAAAACGTGTTAATTGAATTGTAAATGTATTGTGCAAGACGTTACTACTGTGTATTTGTGTGTATTTATTTTCATAATTTAAGAAGAATATAGATCACTACACTAACGTGTGACAGAAATACAATTAAAGTTGACCTGACCCTTAACCTAAAAGTAAATAAAGGGGGCATGCCGCCCCATAATAAAGTATGTTATTTTTTGTATACTGTAATGAGATTGAGACTATTCCAATCATTCCATTGTTTGTTTCTAATGCGTTTAAAAAAGCAACATGCACTCTATGAAAAACAATAATAGAACAGTAGAAATGATTAATGAGCATTGTTTGTTTTGTTGTAAAGTTGTTGAAGCAGAGGGAGTTTAAACAGCCACTAGAGGGCAGCACATTCCTGTGTTTTAAAAATGTGACACTTTTAAATATTGTAATAGACTAGATTTTAATAACAATGTGTGTCTGAATGAAATTCTAAGTTTTTAATTGTCTGGAAGACTGCACTCAATGCCACAAACTCTAGATCATCACATGAACACTTGATCATGACATAACAACATCACAACAACAATTAGGTCTATATAATATGTGTGGTCAGATGTGTACGGTTAGACTTAATCCTCAGTACCACACAGTTCACCCAGTCACCAAATTAAAAGGTTGTTAAACATTGAACAAGGAGGTTTAACAAAGGACTGTTTAACAAATGGAATGGTGCTTTAAAGAGGATGGAACTACAAACCAAGAGAACCACAGAAGCACTGATGAAGGGCCAGCAGGTGTGACCAGTAATCAACATCCAGCAGCCATCTTTAGCAGGGCATGAGAAGAGGTTGAATCCCTACTGCACCCAAATGTTTCCCTGTGTTTCCAGACCTTTCAACAACATCAGTTCCACTGTTATCAGTTTCTACATCGTGCAGCTCTATATGAGCTGTTTTGGTCAACACTCACGGTCTCTTTGTTCTTGAAGATTTGAAGTTGTTATCAAAGTGTTCTGATTCTTCTGTCCAGCTCCTCCCTCTTCCCCCCTTTAGAACAACACAGGCTTGTCCTGCGCCTCCTGCGAGGTGCGACTCCACAGGCTCACGTGAAGGCGAGGTGATGGATGACCTCCAGGAGCTGACGGTTGAGACCCGTGATGAAGAGCTCAAAGGCACTGCTGACAGACTCAAGTGGGACAACAAGGTTCAGTACCTGCTGACGTGCATCGGCTTCGCCGTGGGACTTGGAAACGTGTGGAGGTTCCCCTACCTGTGCCAGGTGTATGGCGGAGGCAAGTAGCGGCGCTCAGTGACTCAGTGACTCTGGCAGGTGTATTGGAGGGAGGATTCTTCTCAAGTGTGTCGTCTAACAACAAATCAAAGCTCTGCATTTGTGTTTTCTATTTCAATCAAAAATCATTGTTTTGTGTTCAACACATTTATGTTTAACCCACCAAACGTCCTGCTGTCGGCAGGACGAGTTCCTCCTGAGATACTCAGACAGTGGAAGGCCTGTATTCATGTAATGCGTCATGTTATGCTTCATGTTATTCTCTTGTTTGACCGTTTTCTATGCCCCATCAGACTCACACTCAAATGAAATAGTATAAAAACGTGTAGAAAGTAAAATTAGCCAAGTCATCACCACTGTTCTATATTTTCCACTCTGGTCAGCTTGATGTTGACCAAACACTTGTAATCAGCGTGATAAAGCTGCTGATAAAACCACACAGTGACCCCCAACCAGCACGCTCAACCTTGGGAGGAAAAGCTCTCTCCCCTTTTGTGTCCACGATTCTCCCCCACTGGTGATAACAGCAGACCTGTCTGCAGGGGCCTTCCTGATTCCCTACCTGATCTCCCTGGTGGTGGAGGGTCTGCCCCTGCTCCACATGGAGCTCGCCATCGGCCAGAGACTCCGGATGGGCAGCATTGGGGTGTGGAGCTCCATGTCCCCGTACCTGGGAGGGGTCGGTGAGGGGAACCTTCACACCACACTGTTTCTATTACGCTATGTACACTAACAAGCAGCAATTTATCTATACCACTAATATACTAACACTAATTCAGCATCACATCAAATGCATCAAACGGTCAGAGTCAAAGTAACACACATTGCTCTTGCTTCATGGCTTCTGAATAAGAAAGCGCTATAAAATGTTATTCCTGTCTGGTGATGTGATGTAACAGCCTGTGCTCACAGGCGTGGCGTCCATGCTGGTGTCCCTGCTGGTGGGGCTGTTCTACAACACCATCATCGCCTGGGTGCTCTGGTACTTCTTCCACTGCTTCCAAAGTCCTCTGCCCTGGAGCCAGTGTCCCGTCAACGCCAACCACACTGGTACACCCTGAGCACCCTGAGCACCTTGTGACACCCTGACCCACAGCAGCAGCTGATCAAAGCGATCTTCTGATGTGTTGTTGATCTTCTGATGTGTTGTGTTGTGATCTCCAGGGTTTGTGAGTGAGTGTGAGAAGAGCACACCAGTGAACTACTTCTGGTACCGTCAGACGCTCAACATAACCCCCAACATTGAAACCAGTGGCCCGCTGCAGTGGTGGCTGGTCCTGTGTCTGGCCACAGCCTGGTGTCTGGTGTACATCTGCTTCATACGGGGCATCGAAACCATTGGAAAGGTAATGGAAGGGCTGCAGCGGACTCCTGAGTAATGAAGAGTAATCAATCAAGTTCAGAGTGACATCGTTAGGCAGAATCTACGTTACATTCCTCTGCACTTTGATAGTTACTGTTGAATAATGCTGTAATCTCGTCATTTAACGAAAGACTAATTAATAGCAGAGCAAAGTTTTAGACTGTGAAATTTTCAAGCTGTGAATTCCTTTGATGAGACTATTAATCATTCACTTCATTTATCAGGCCATTTATGTGACGGCCACGTTCCCGTACCTGGTGCTCAGCATCTTCCTGGTCCGCTCGCTGACCCTGCCGGGGGCCGTGGACGGGCTTGTCTATCTCTTCACTCCAAACGTGAGCCTGCACCCACAGCTTCTCCAGGAAGTGCTTGTGAAAGAGAGTCCAGTGAAAGGTGTACTGTGTGTGTTTGGTTCCAGTGGGACACCCTGAAGAATCCCAAGGTGTGGTTGGACGCGGCCACACAGATCTTCTTCTCGTTGTCTCTGGCTTTTGGGGGCCTCATTGCTTTTTCCAGCTATAACCCTCAGAAGTATGGTACCTTTATCCTACATGTTATATATAACTATTCTGTGTAATCAAACCACTAAACATCCTCTCTTTGCAGGAACAACTGTGAAATGGACGCCCTCATAGTTGGGTGTGTCAACAGCTTTACTTCTATTTATGCTTCCATTCCTATTTTTGCCATCCTGGGCTTCAAAGCCAACGCCAACTACAATGAATGCCGAAATGGGTACGAGCCTTCACTTACAACCATTCTGTGTCCATCATCCTTCTTCCTATCTAAAGCATCTGTTACCAATATGGATTCACAAAACCCTTCGTAGTGCCCGACCAGCCTGAGAGCTTTTAGTGGGAACACGCCCGTAAACAGAAACACGTTGGTCTTTGGGAACAGACGTTTGCAAAGTACTTTTATGGCGATTTCACTCTTATGTTGTCCACACACTTTAAGATCAATCAAGTGATGATTTCATCATCAGTGGATTGGAGTGACTTAGGTTTCGTGTTCTGACAATTGTTTTCGTTGTTAGGAGATAGTATTAACTGGCCAGTATTATTTGTTCACTTCTTTCATAGGAACATATTGATGTTAACGAATGCATTTAGCATTGGAGATGAAAACATAACTCTCCAAAACTACGATGAATGGCTGAGTCACCTCAACTCCTCTGATCCCTCAGAGGTTGCGAGTCTGAATCTGCAGACCTGTAATCTTCAAACGTTCCTTGAACAGGTACAATATGCAAATATCCACATCTGTCTTCATAAATATACATATAAATATACATCTAATGAATGAGCGGGCATCTTGCTCATTGTGGAGTGATGAGGGTCACAACAAGGACAGCCAAGTTTACACGCTTTGTAGCTCAAAGTCAAACACACAAACTGACATGAATGAGCTCATCATGCATCCCGAGGGGAGCTGAAAGAACATCACATCAGAACAACCAATCCTGCCTCTGTGGTCACAACACGTCCTGTGATGCACAGTGTTGCTTTTCTTGCAGAGTGCCTCTGGAACAGGGCTGGCCTTCATCGTGTTCACAGAGGCTGTGATAGAGATGCCAGGCTCCCAGCTGTGGGCTGCCCTCTTCTTCATCATGCTTTTCTGCCTGGGCCTGTCCTCCATGTTTGGCACTCTGGAGGGAATACTCACCCCCCTGCTGGACCTACACTTAGTCCCATCCTGGCTTCCTAAGGAGCTTTTCACTGGTAAATAATTCAGATATAAAATATAGAAAACAAATGAGTATTGTTAATAATGATATGAACGCTGCTCGGTAAAGCCTTGGTCTTGGTAAAGCTTGTCTTGGACCTTGTCCTGGTCTTGGACCTTGTCCTGGTCTAGAACCTCCCTGGTCTTGAACCTTGTCCTGTCTTGGACCTCTGTGGTGTTGGCGTGTGGTTGGGGTTAGCGAGGTTAATAAGGTGCAGATGCTCTCTCCCTCTTTGCTTGCAGGTCTGATATGTTTGTTCTGCTTCACTGCCGCTCTGATCTTCACCCTGGGCTCGGGGAACTACTGGCTGGAGATCTTCAACAGCTACGTGGGCTCGCTGCCTCTGCTCATCATAGCCTTTTTTGAGATGACCGCTGTGACGTACATTTATGGGATTAAAAGGTACGACACTCACCAAACCAGCACCGCATGTAGACAACACAGCAAGTATCAGAGTGAATGTAAGTACATCGAGTATCAAGTGTATGTTGCTATGTCAAAGTGTCTCTGTATGTACAGTATGTGTATCCCAGTGTGTATGTGTGTATACAGAGTGTGTCTATGTGTATCCCAGTGTGTATGTGTGTATACAGTATGTGTGTATGTGTGTATGTGCCTGCAGGTTTAGTGATGACATTGAATGGATGACAGGACGCAGGCCCAACATTTACTGGCAGGCCACCTGGAGGTTGATCAGCCCTCTGATGCTCCTGATGGTGTTCCTGGCCTACGTGGTGATCGAGGCTGAAACCAAGCCCACCTACAACGCGTGGAACCCAGACTTTGTAAGAAAGCGTTTACAGGCATGTGTCTCCGCTGTGACTCTCTGGACCCTGTTCACATCCTCTCTGCTCACTCCGCCCTGCAGGTGGACTTCCCCCTGTTTGATTTGCAGCCCTACCCAGGCTGGGTGTACGCTGTGACCATCCTGCTGTCCACTGTCCCGGTCGTCTCCATCCCTCTCGTGGCCGCCTATAAAGTCCTGGGCCTCCTGAAGAACCATCTTATGAAGAGACACGAGAACCCCTATGATGACTGATCTGACCCTTTATCACTGATACTCTTCCTCCCATCAGTCTTTAGTGGTGACTTGTTCCTCATCAAACCCTCCTGTTTTTATCCATATGTTTACCCTGTGACATATTTACATGAGAATCATTGTGTGGATCCTGCTTTATTGATCTGTATCAATCTGATCCCATCTGTATTTGCAACCCTATGATAAATTTCCACAAATCTACATATCTATACATTTTTAATAACAAGATGTGCTTTCATATTACAAAGAAACATGAATAAAAATGTTTTGGCCTGCAACGCAAACAGGGGCTGCGTGTGATTAGTCGCTCGTCACGTGTTCGGCTCAGCATGATAGGAGCCGTGTAAAGATATGTAGACATACATGTCAACGTCATGTTATCTCACGCTTCGGAATGTTTTCAAGGTTCACGCGGTTTCTTTCACCGGGACAACAACACGTGTGTTCAGAAGACACTGCGCAGTGCATTGTCTGCACGCACGTGTGCATGTGGCCAGCGGCCCCGGGAGCGTGTTTCAGCCACGTGGTCCTTTATGTCGTGTGGGGGCACGGGGATATTGTGGGGGTCAACGCCACGTGCTTTGGAATATGCTGGCTGCTTTTGTTACCCTGTGTCATGTTCTGCTTTTCTGGCACTTTCATACAATGGTGCCCTGGAGGCCACAGTGAGGCGGACAGGCCTTTCAAACGACGGCCGCTGGAACTCTGCTCTGGGGGACGTGGAGTATCCCAAAGTACGATAGATGGAAAAAGCCGCGTTGCTAAAGGACAAGGACATCACTGAGGACTAGTGGTACCATCGCAGCGAAGTGAGTGTCTCCGCGGCTCCCAGAGTGTCTGAAGAGAGTAACATCATGTCGTAAAGAAACGGCTTGACTCGAAAGGAAGGGAAGTTTCTTATAAAATGGCTTCATTGAGTTAACATAAATGTAAAGCGGATTGGGCCTGTAGAAACGTAGAAGTGTTTTGTCTTACTATACTGCAACACAAGGGAACAACAGCATGTAAATGGCCAGACATGTCCCTGGCCATCATAGAAGGAACCTGAGCAAAATGTAAGTGTTGATCCAAGGTAAGTCAGGCTTTTGACCTTTGACCCTACCACAGGAAATGTCCCTACGAGCAGATGCCTCGGAGTCAGGGGGGGTGGTGATGGAGTATGAATCTGAGGACGTCAGGGAGCCCAGAATTAAAAAGTCTAGAAGTCAACCAGGTAAACAACTCATGAAGGTTGAGGAGAGTGTTGATCCGTTCCACGGTGAGAATGATTCCACGTGCTGTGTCGTGTTCTTTAAGGGGCAGCGCTCATCTATCTCAGGGGACCCAAGTTCCTGATCTATGTCAGTGGAGCGTTATCGATGTGGGTAAGACGTGATTCCGTACCCTAACACAGCTGAGCGCTTCACCAGACCCCCGCTGCCCCCCCTCACGTCTCCCGTCTCACGCAGGGCGACCGCATGTGGCACTTTGCCATGTCTGTGTTCCTCATCGAGCTGTACGGCCGGACCCTGCTGCTCACCGCACTGTTCGGCCTGGCGGTGGCCGGGTCGGTGCTGCTGGGCGGAGCTCTGATCGGGGACTGGGTGGACCGGAACCCCAGGAACAAGGGTGAGCTTGGGATTGGGGTTAGTGTTAGGGTTAGTGTGAGGGTTAGGGTTGGGGTTGGGGTTGGGGTTGGGGTTGGGGTTTGGTTTAGGGTTAGTCTTAGGGTTAGCTAGGGTTAGTTAGGGCCTTGACAATCAGTCAGGCCCATCCTTTACACAGCTGGACAATCACGTCAGGACATCTTGAGTGGGAATCTACACTATATTGAATTTTAAGTGCGTTTGTTTCCTCTGTTTTAGTGGCCCATGCCTCCCTCTTCATTCAGAACGTCTCCGTGACCGTGTGCAGCATCGTGCTCATGCTGGTGTTCTCATACAAGCAGTGGATTGAACAGATTTGGGACGGTTGGCTCACTGTGAGTATGCACAGGGAGGGTACAGCAGTCTCCTGATGGTACCAATAATAACGACGCCATACAGACTGTGGTGCGTTGTGCTGTAAATGTCCCTGATCACGGCCCCGTTCTTGTTTGTGCCCTGAGCCGTCTGCCTGAGCGTGTAGTAACATGTTGCATCACAAAACTCACACAAGGTGGTTAGTTATACGGTGGTGATCATCCTGGCAGATGTGGCTAACCTTGCGAGCACCGCGCTGACCATCGCCATTCAGAGGGACTGGGTCGTGGTCATCACAGGATACAACCGGGGACACCTGGCTGGTGGGTCCTTTCCTACTCTCCCTGTCACTGGCTGAACTGGTAGAAATGTTGGAGGGCTATGACATGTTAACAATGTGAACGGTGCAAAAAGCAAGACAGGAACGATTGTTTCCAACGTAACGTGTTTAACTTTAAGGAGACTATGTTTAACTCTGTCCACAGGACTGACCATTTAACTCTGTCCACAGGAGACTACGTTTAACTCTGTCCACAGGAGACTATGTTTAACTCTGTCCACAGGAATGAGAGCTTAACTCTGTCCACAGGAGACTACGTTTAACTCCGTCCACAGGACTGACCATTTAACTCTCTCCAAAGGAAACATTGTTTAACTCTGTCCAGAGGACTGACCGTTTAACTCCGTCCTCAGGAATGAACGCCACAATGAGGCGCATCGACCAGGTGACCAACATCCTGGCTCCGCTGGCCGTGGGTCAGGTCATGACGCTGGCCTCCAACGTGGTCGGGTGCGGCTTCATCCTGGGCTGGAACATCGTGTCTCTCATAGTGGAGTTCATCTTCCTGTCCCGTGTGTACCGCATCGTCCCTGCCCTGTCGGTCAAGCCCCCGGGCCTGGACGGGGACCAGGCCCGTCTCCAGAGCGCCGAGAGGCCCCATGGTACCGCGTCATAATCTATTTCAATACATTGTTGATATATATCTTAACATTATATTTATATTTATATTTATGTATATTTATGATGTATATTCATGATGTTCTATTTATTCGTGATGTCCTTGACCTTTTAGTGGAAGGTACTGCCAGAGAAACAGAGGGTCCATCAGAGGAGCCCGGTGAGCAGAGCCTCAGCTTGAAGGCCGTGGCGGGCCTACCTCTGTGTTTCCAGAGGCTCCAGCAGCTCATCAGCACCTGTAAGGAAGGCTGGAGGACCTACTACCACCAGGACGTCTTCCTGGCCGGCATGGGCCTGGCCTTCCTCTATACCACCGTGCTGGGCTTCGACTGCATCACCACAGGCTATGCCTACACCCAGGGCGTCAGCGGCTCTCTGCTCAGCCTGCTGATGGGCGTTTCGGCTATCACAGGCCTCATGGGCACCGTGGTGTTCACCAAGCTGCGCAAGGCGTACGGCCTGGTGAACACGGGCGTCATCTCCAGCTGCCTCCACCTGGGCTGCCTGCTGCTGTGCGTGTGCTCGGTGTTCGCCCCAGGGAGCCCCATGGACCTTCGCCCTCTCCTGCCGTACACCGACAACTCCTCGTCTTCGTCGTCCTCCGCCGGAGGGGTAAGGGAGGTGAGCCAGGGACAGAAGCACGCCTACCCCCTGGGGGGGGGAGCCAACCAGCCCCTGCTGCCGGACCGCTCCTCCATCCACTGGACCAACAACACGGTGCTCTTCGACAACGTGCCCTCGGGCAGCGTGCCGGAGTCCTACGTCTCCATCACCCTGCTGTTCCTCGGAGTCATCACTGCGCGTGTCGGTGGGTAGCGGGCCAGGCTCAGGGTCAGGGTTCCTCAGGGTCAGGGGTCCGACCGGGGCGTGGATCCTTTAGTCGTCTGGTTCCCAAGGAGTGATCTGGAATTAGGGCCAATGATTATGATGAGTGATTTTCCAGCCCTGGTGTGTTTTCATTTTGCTGTAATGTTAGCTGTTACATGTGGAACCACGGTATCTATAAACCCTCTGCGTTCAGGTGCTCTGCTTCCACAGGTGCGGAGGTGCTGTACAGTGAAGATGTTGTCTTGTGTCTGCAGGCCTCTGGTCATTCGACCTGACGGTGACGCAGCTCCTCCAGGAGAGCATCTGTGAGTCGGAGAGGGGCGTGGTCAACGGCGTGCAGAGCTCCATGAACTACCTGATGGACCTTCTGCACTTCATCATGGTCATCTCAGCTCCACAGCCGCAGCACTTCGGTATCCTGGTCATCATCTCCGTGCTGTTCATCACCGCCGGCCACGCCATGTACTTCCTGTACGCACGCAAAGCCAAGAGGAAGAGCCACCAGCGGCGAAACACGTAAAGGGATGGCAAGACCGCTGAGTGATTAACCCTCACCCAAAGGCTCTGGGTTAACCCTCACCCATACACTCTGGGTTCACCCTCACCCATACACTCTGGGTTCACCCTCACCCATACACTCTGAGTTAACCCTAACCCATAAGCTCTGGGTTAACTCTGACCTCTGAACCAGCTCCACATCTGCCTGCACCTGTGAAATGAAAATGTGTTCCTCCTGTTCCTTCAGCAGCCTCAACAGTACCCCCCTCCATCACTGGTCGGCCCACCAGCACTCAGGTGAAGCCGAGGTGGGGGGCAGCATCCCCCCTTCATGTGTGTTAGGGTTAGCGTTAGTTTGTTTACCGTGGACCAACAGATGCAGCGCTGTGGACCCTCGCCTGGGGAGGACCCTCCCCTGCGGTGTGAGGACACATCACCCTGCGGTGTGAGGGGACATCACCCTGCATTGTGAGGACACACCACTCTGCGGTGTGGGGGGACATCACCCTGCGTTGTGAGGACACACCACTCTGCGGTGTGGGGGGACATCACCCTGCGTTGTGAGGACACACCACTCTGCGGTGTGAGGGGACATCACCCTGCGGTGTGAGGACACATCACCCTGCGTTGTGGGGGGACATCACTCTGCGGTGTGAGGGGACATCACCCTGCGGTGTGGGGGGACATCACTCTGCGGTGTGAGGGGACATCACCCTGCGGTGTGAGGACACGTCACTCTGCGGTGTGAGGGGACATCACCCTGCA
>OMKQ01054038.1:0-22679 GCA_900302335.1 Phycis phycis
CACACACAGTGAAGTCATAACTAGTTAGCCTGGGAACTGAATGAATCTGCAAGCTCATTGTTTAGTTGGTCTAGCAATGGCATAAGAGTTTCTGCCCCCACTCCCGTTCGGACAGAATTCCAGCAATCCTGGCTCGGGTCGGGCCAATCACAACCGTGTATCTAATATGGGGCGGGTTTGATACGATGACTATACAAAGGAGCGACATATGGGAGCGCCGTTGAGGCATTATCATAACAACCAAGATTGCTGCCACTGATATGCCACACATTTCGTTGCTGTGATTGGTTGTAGGTGTGTCCAATTGTCCACAGGCATTTTGGTCTGCGCCCATTGATAACGCCCCTTGAAAATTGAAAACCGAACTAAGAGGTTCCGGACTAACACGCATTTGAGAATTGGTCTAGAGATGTCAGGCTAGAAACCAGTGAACGTATCATGCAAACACAAACAATGTTCATCTTCGCCAGATCAGAAAGCCGAGATGAAAAAATATATATATTATATACATAGACAAACGCGAACTGAAGTGCATTTGTATACATTTTATTTACAGTTCAGTTTCAATGAATACAATTCGTTGTGAACAAATGTTTCCGTCGCACGTGAATGAAAAGACATATCATAGCCCTAATTCGCCAAGTGACGCCTGCGCAAAGCAGCTGAGCGTAGACGAAGCTCGAGCTGTCGTTTGACTTTGACAGGTGCGATCGTTTTAGTGCGGTTAACGAGCCTAACGACCAGACAATGTGGAGGCCTATTGATGGAAATGTACGGCTTGCATTTTATGAAAACGTGACAGGCCGTGGAATTTTGGTTAAACTCGTGTTTGCTCTGTTGTATTGACGTTACGGATAACAATATGGCTAATGTCTATGCTAGCCACGCGCTATATTTTCTGTCTTTATTTTTGGTAGCAGGTGTCCACTGGCGAGGAATTCAGTTCATTGAAATATCTGTAAAAACGCCCAGTTAAGTATTATTGTAGTAAAAAAAATTTTTTAACATACCTCTATTTCTAACTGAGCCGAAGACGGGAAGAACCAAATATCCAACGTGTACCAACACCATCCTGGATCCTTTGTTGTGTCCGTAGCCTGTGAGACAGCTGGTCCATGGAAATAGTCCCTTCCAATCCGAGCGCATTCACGCAACACAGTGCTCTCAGCTGCCTCGAAGACAAAGAAGCCATGGACCAATCAGTGAAGACATCCTCGTAAAACCTTCGCTCTCTGGCACCCTGCGCAGCCAATAGGCTACGAGACACGCATTTAGCATGTCTATGTTTTACTAGGAGGCGGAGGTGTCTGTGTTTTTGAACAGCCCCTACGTCAATCACACCCCCTGTCTCAGCCATTTGGTAAGAAGACTTCTGTCAAAGCCTAGATATGTAGGTCTTAGTAGTACAAGTAGTAGAACGAATATCCATTATCAACCAATCACAATGTAATCCCCCTGCTGGCTAGATAAAGCCTACTACCTATTAAAACATTATATAGATTGTGTCCTGAGAAATGTCTGGAAGGAGGAGACTGGAACAACAGATGGTCGTGAAAATGGGGGTTACAATGTCCCTGTCTTCTATGCGACCATTTCCTCATTCTAAACCTGGGGTACACAACCTGTTACTACTAGGACTACTCATGCGACCACAGAATCTAGTCAAGCTATGATTGCGAGAAATCTCACAAACTGAAGAGATTTTTTTTTCGTGTAGTCATCGCTATTATTGCCATTATTATGGTGTAACCTCTATAGAATTAAGACAAAATAAGGTTCATCTGTTAAAACTGTATATTTGGATATTTAACTTAAATCCTGTATAACGGAATCATAATTATTAATTGATTCAAATAAAAGTAAGTAAATAGCCTATTACAAAGTGTCAATGTGATTTTTTTTTTGGATGTGCATTTGGGAGTGAACAAAAATTGGGTTTGAATGGGGGATAAATGAAGCCAAATTGTCACACAAAAAAAACACAGCATTTGAGACAAGAGCCAACAATCTTTCCTTGCCTTCCTATAGGACAAAGAAGCTCCAGGAGAATTACCATACAGCTGAAGTCCTGCTCCAGGGGTGAACTGGGCTGGCTAAAGGCCTCTGGATTTTGGGACAAGGGCCAAGTGGTTGCATTGCTCTAGTCCCCCTCTTTGTCCTCATTTCAGGCTCTCCACATGTCTCTCTGGCAGCAGGTGTCACAATACGACCCCCTGGACCCTGCCTCTTTGGTGTGTAGAGGGCTCTGTATTGTCCCCGGTGAACCAATTGTCTAGACTCCATTGCCGTTGAAGCAAAAAATAAACAATGGGCATTCAATTAAACTTGTAGAAGCAGCTTGACCGTACACATGCTCAGATAGTAGACATATTTTAGGCAAATAGCAATTATTATTTATGAAGATAACCTACATCAGTTTCTATTTGGTATGGCAATATGGTTACCTCTTTCAAATGACAAATCAAAGACAAAGGCTGAATCCCATTGGGGACAACAGAAGGAAGGACAATGTGATTATAAATAATATTCTATTTATTACATTTTTAAAATAGTTTGCTTTTGTTCTCCAGATAAAATTTTCAATAATGTCATGTACTTGCAAAAGCAACAAAATATCAACAATCGTTTATGTTAATTTAAAACATCGACAAAACACTGAAATGAATAGGAAGTAATGAAAAGACAAGCTTACCGGTAGTGAGAATAATCATTGAGGTTACACATGTGACAAAGCATGCTAAGTGCAACTCTAACAGAGCATCACTGCTCTAGTATCTTCCCAACCTCAAGCCATAGAGCTACAGGGAAATATTATGTACTGAATATGGATGTCATTATATAATAACCACAAGGAAAAATAGCTAAATGGGCAGAGCTGCTCGATGTAGTTGGAAAATAAGAAATTGAGAAAACAGAAACATCAGAAACAACAATTATTAATATAACTAAATCCAGATTTTTTTAAATAATAATTTAATCACAGTTTTTCACAATAGATGAGTTGAGAACTGGGTAATGTAAACCCCAAGTTTAGTTAACAGAGGTAAAGCAGTGGATTTTTTAATTTATTTTAATAATAGTTGAGATACCCCTCTCTCAAATAAAAGGGTCTCAGAACTAAATTATTTGTATTCTTTGGTTTAGTTCCTGGTGTGTAACCAGAAAAAACTGAAGAAGACGTTTTATTACTTGTGCAGAAGGGGATGTGATGTGAAACCATGGCATAAAACTGATCTTGGGAGTAAGAAGAGTATAATAGTATAGTAGTAGAAGACGTTGGATAAAAAAGTAAAAGTAAAATGTATGGGCTGCAGTCTACGAAAGGCAGTGGTACTTCATCAGGAGATAGATAGGACCACATGGTGAAGAGCAAGCCCACCGAGGACCAGGGCTTAAATCTGTTAACTCCTAAGTTAGACTCTAATAAGCCCCACGCATGGGAAAACAAAACTCTCCAACAAATTTTTTTCTTATCTAATCACTATCAATTCACATCTATTAATAAAATATGGTGTTGAAGTAGCAAAAGATATTGCAGCTTTTAAATAGGCCTTATATCATTCTAAAATAAAACAGTGCACATTTCAGGCCGTAAATGGTTTGCAATATTCAATGTCCGATACATTTCTGCCGTTATCCAAAAAAGAATACAATTGTCTCCAAAAAGTTGGCATTTTTGATTCATTCAAAATAGGCATAAGTGCACCAGTACAGTGAAGTAGGGGTCATACATTCCCTAATTACTATATCAACTGGCAAACATTTCCAATTATCTCGATCAATTAAGATGCTGATACACTGAACCAGAAATTGGTGGATCCTGCTTCATGGTATCACGGTATTGCCATGTCCTCTGTCGACAATTTTGATCAGATATTTCTTTTTCTATCGTCTAACCCTAACCCTAACCCTATTTAAAAAAAAAAAAAAAAAGTAAAAATGTTAACACTAACAAACAAAAATATCTGCCCATAACAGCATCAAGAGCACAAAGATATGCTAGGCACTATACCATGAAGCCGTTATTGATGCAATTCTAACTACGCAAAGTGCCAGTGATACGACTTTTGAAACAAAAAAACACAATATTAATCTTTGACAAACAAAGCAAAACATCTATCTATATATGGTCTACTCCTTGCAAATGGGAACTGTGTGTAGGAACCTCAGGACACTGCAAATGTTTTATGTTTATACCTGTCGTTCCCACTGATCAACCATGACAATTTACTGACCTACTCTTTAGTCAACAGCTTCAGAGCTTTATCGATTCACAAGCATACCTACACAGCTAGTCTACATAGAAGGGAGGAAATATTGGGGAACTATATTGCTGTTTAATTTTCAAATCTATTGATTATCCCAAAATGTGGAAAAACGCACGTCTTTAACAGTAGATTATAAATCATACTTTTAAACAGATGACTTGCTGCAGGTGTGAAGTTGCATGAGTTTGTAAGGTGTAGGCCAGAGCATGGAGTGAGAGGAGGAATAATCAAAATGTGGGGTGTCTTCAGCGTTTAGCCCATCCTTCAGAGTAAGTATTTGTGCCCAGTGTCCTCGTCCAGTGTGAGGTCTACTACCTCAAGAGGGGACACACAATTGGGCTGTGGGGAAACGGCTCTCCACAGCTGGGACGGCCTGATGTTGTTGAACCGCTCTGTCGGTTTGCACTTCCATAAAGACAAACTCTTGATCACTCCACCACAAGGATGGGCACATCTGTAAACACAACACAAGTTAGGGACACCAAACCAATTAGAATATACATACATAAACAACACCAACAAAACCACATCAACACAAGTGGTTCTGAAAAAGTGTTCTGAAGACAATTCAAGCAATGACTAACGAAAGCCAAATTAAAATGATGAGTCTCAAAGTGTTCAGTTACCCATTGGATGCTTTCTTTACCGTGTGTTTTCCTGCACTCCCACTATTTCCACTTCACTATCTGAGGATGTGATGTTAATCTGGCCTTGGTGCCGTGCTCTCTCTCTGTCGGATAGTCCTGTTTCCACACGCCCTGAAACACACAATGAAAACACTGTCAAGTTGAAAGTGGATGGGATGGTGGGTGAGCCATGGGCCCCGGTAACACACAGATGTTTGGACAATAGAATGACATGATGTTGGGGGTTTATTACCATTGGACAACTTGGATTAACATTTTGGCCTTTATATAACTTTACTGCAAGTTGACATTTTCTACGAGTTACATTTGGAGGGTTTATGTAGGGCACAGAACAAAGAGTTATTAGATACCAGTCAGAAAAAAAGGAGGTAGGCCAAAAGGCAGGACCCTTGAATTAAAAACAGCCTTCAGGATCAGGGCGTGACAACAGAAAGCGCCCAGTCCCTAATGGAGCGCCACACAGCGGTGCTGAACCAAGTGTCTAAGCAGCTGCGTCTTCAGTGAGGTGTATTTTCAGTTGGACACACCAGGTTTGTAACTGACCTGCGAGGGAGCCCCGTGCTTTTATACACCCAGAGTGTGCTGCCTTATCCTGGCCTCTGTCTGCTTTTAGCTCACGCTTTATCACCGTTGCTCGGATTGCCTCCACACTCATACTCTCCCGGTTAGAATCAGTGTCTGAAATATCATAGTGACCCACTACAGGTGGACCGTCTGCAGAAGACAAAAAAGAACACTTCATTATTCAAATCATGCCTGACAGCATGAGGACTGTTCTTTGGGAGTAAGAAGCAGAACCCTCCACCCACCCGTTCTAGCCTCAGCTTTATGGACACATTTGCTTGACGGCAAAGGCAAACACTTATTATTTTGGAATTAAAGCTGATTTGTAATAGCTGACTTTTAAATTTAGAGAACTTGAACTAGTACACAAAATGTAGTTTGTTTGATGTGTGGTATATTTATGTGTATACTGCGACACTTACAAGTACAATGTTTTGCGTTTCTAAATTGTAATGCAATGCAATAACAAATGTACTGACACAATAATTTTAGGTCTTTGTTTAATGCTCATAAAATAACAGCCAGTCACAAAAGAAAAAAAATGCAGCCATTACAAAACAGTTACTTAAGTGATCATACTCTGTTAGCAAAATGTGGGTCAATATTCAACGAAACTAAAATACACACACTTCCGGATAATGTATGTAGTTTCATGTACCCTGTAAGAGGAGTATCTTGGACTGACACATAAGGCCCTCCAGAAACATGCCTGAGTGTAGATGACAGTAAAAGCAGGACTACCTTGTGTAGAGCCAAAACAAAGAACTAAAGGGGTATCAGACAATATCAAACTCACTTCCTAATGAAGTGTCTGGTGGTCATGTAGAAAAAGAACATAATATAAACCAACATAGTCTCTTTGGTAAACACGATACTGACCGCTTATTCCCCATTTTTAATGCAGTTTGGGTTTAAGTCTCTCTTGACAAGTCAGAATGGGCACATCACATTGATTCACAATCTCAGATTTAAATTATTTAAATTGGAAAGCTCTATTCTCAAACAAAATATTACAAAAGCAACGTGTTTGCCACAAAACAAATAATGTAACAGCTGAGGAGAAATAAACCATTGTGGTAAGAGAAACAAACAGGTGAGCAAAGCCTTCCCTTTCAAACCTGCTGCTAAGATGAACTGATTTGGGTTTGCAAGTTCAATAGATACAAATATACTTGCAGGGTCAAAATCACATGCAGACAGAGAAAAGAACAGTAGTGTGTGTGCATGTGTAACAATTAGGTAGCAATTTAAGTAGGAACTGTAGCACTAAGGTAGTGAAGTATCTTGGACACACCAGGAATAATTGACATATCCATGCATCCTACATTTATCTCATTTGAAACTTTGACCTTTACTATTAATCCAGTGTAAAAACAAAGGCAGCATTATTGTGAACACACAAGCCACACTGACCGACTGCACACCAGTGCTAGAAAACTAGGTTTCGAGGCTCTGGATATGTTACCACCATTACATAAGACAGTTCTCCCTAACTGGCTTCATCAACACTGCACACAAGGCAGCAGAGTAAACACAGAAGCAGAATCAGTTAAGGAAAATAAGTGTCAAACAATGCAATGTAATCACCTAACAGCCAGATATGTTCAATAAACACAGCAAGGATTTATTTGGATTTGAGTATTGCTGGAAGAAGATATTTTTCCTAAATGTTGATGGGAAATAAAGCTATGCCACCAGGAATGGGAGACATTTTTAGACTAATTAAGCAGATATAGTGCAGACATATGTTTTAAGATGTAACACGATAATGCATTTCCACATGCCTGATTCATAAAGAAATACCACTACGGTGTACCATCTATTCCAGCAAACTTTTCTTTGCAAGGCACATGCTATAAAGCAACAGCATTGCAATAGTGGCTGCACCAAATATGTAATGCACATTATGTATTGGATACATACAACTTTGAGTTTGATGGTAGAAAAGTTTAAATTAGGCAATATCCAACAAATACATCAAGACCCCATTGAGCATGTATGTGGATAGCCCATGATAAAAGTATGCCAGCCAGGGTCCAACTTTAAGAAGGAAAAAAGTACTTCAGCGGACATCAAACTGGTGAGTTAAATTACTTCTACCATCAGTTCTCACAGTGTTTCAGTGCCAATGGACGCACTGGGCCTCAGGTTCAATTAGTAGTAGTCTTTCAAAATGAATAACCAAGGCCTATGTATTTAGCTAAATGTAAAGACTGACTACTGAGAATTGTTGTCACATGTTGATAATAACCTAAATAAAAAAATACCCACAGGTATGCTTTCAAACTAAACAATTATCACAAGAGTTCCGAAAATTGGGAATCCTATCCAAGTCTCTAAACCAACACCTGTCCAGAAGAAGTGGAAAAAACTACAACGCGAACTCTAAGCATTCAAAAAGTCTGGGTCTGAAACGGCCAGGTTTCCATTCTGAGTGACCCCCCCAGGCATCATGGGGCTATTGTTGTTGTTGTTGTTTACAGGAGTGGCTGCGAGGCGCGTGCCGTTTTCCCGCACCAGCATGTACGCCGCCATTGTATCCGCTGACTCCGATGATGGCAAGAAGGAGCTGGGAGGGGACAGGCGCCGTCCCTCCTGGCGGGACCGGTGGCTGCGGCCGCCACCCTCTGCGGTGTCACTCGACTGCTTGGACGTGTCGTCGTCAGAGTCCAGGCGCGTTAGCTTCTCCATCCAGACACGGAAGCGTTCCTCAGTTTGCCGCTGCATCACGGCGAAGCGCGTCATGGCTTCCTCCAACACGCTGCCGATGTTGTTCCTGTCCCACGCGCCCACTCTGGACCTCTCTGCAGCGCGTCGGAACCCAGCTTTAAAGACATTGAGGCCAACCCATAAGAATACAGTAGCACTTGTTCATGCTTCGATGGTGGACGTTTTGTGGATTTTGTTTTTAGAGAGAGAATTAAAGTTTGATTGTTGGTCATTTATTTTTTGTGGTGACGTGCAGATTTACTGTCATGCTGATGATACACTACACCATGCACTTGTAGCTGTCAAAAAAAGTCTTGCGGAATGCAAAAATGGTTGATAGCATTTCTTGATCAACGGATCCAATATGGTGGCGGATAAGGTTCTCAGGTGACTGATTCAAATGCTATGGTCTTGAAGATGAGCTTAGGCGGTGAAACGCAAGTACTTAAGGAAGTACATGTGGCTGAGTAATGTTAATGTACCATACAAACCTGTATATTGGTTGAATCATAGACCATTTTAAAATAGCCATCTAAAATATACTATGAAGGGAATAAACTATGCAAACAAGAGCTAACACAGCAAATGTAGAGCCTCATATGTGAACAATTCATCTTGTAAAGTATGTCTATTCAAACGGTAAATAATGGGTAGGGGTTATACGAATTGAAAATATCACTGAAACAAAAAAGATAGAAAGACAGCTTGAGCATAAGACTTGGGATACCACTCAAAAAGAGCAAGACTAGCTGGCCTAAAGGGTTGATTATTAGAAGCTAATCAAATCATTATTAAGTCTGTACATTTAAACTCAAACTGTTCAGAATCATCTCTAGCATCAATAATATGTTGTCATCCTATAATAGATTTTGAAATGGTATCTTATGAAGCCAAGAGTTAGTGAAAAGGCAAAAACCGTTGCATAAATAATCTTACATAATCAGCCTTAATTAAAATATAATACAATTAAAATGTCAGAAACAATCAAACCCCCATATTAAAAAAGGTAAATATATGTATATTGGGAGAAACAGCAACAGCCATGGGCTATATAACCAACCAGATTAGACCACCTGCTTACCTGACATTAAAAACAAAACTTTAGAAAAGCCATCTGAAAACAACCTCTTTGTTATGAAAACGACTGCAACTGACTACATTTTGAGGATACACAAACACAGCATCTTGTGCCAAGATGTCGATTGATTATATAGGTAGTCAAACATCAAAACACCAGTCAAATATTAATTCAAAATACCAAGTCAACTGTATGTTTTTCCACTAGCCATCTCAGAATGTGAAAGGATATTTCCACTTAAGTCATACAGAGTCGAGAGTGAGAGAGTCACATAGACCTGCAAGTCAGACAACAGGCAAACAATGAGATCATATGGCAGCCGATTGATAGCAAAAAGACTAAAATGTCTCCCAGAAATGCTGCCAGGGGATAGGTTAGGCTACCTTGGAAAAAACCCTCTCAGGAAAAATAGTCACATGACTCACACAGCATGCAGACAACCTAATAACTAATAATTCCAAAGAAAAAACACCACACAAATGGTCAGTGTTATGGATTTCTTGAGGGAAATGTGCAAATATATGATGACAAATGATGAATATAATGTAAACAAAGAATGAAAAGTGGTTTGCATGGATTTACAAAACAACCCTGGAAAAACAAAAAAAAGGTATACAGCAAATATCAGTTCATCACCTTAACAATTTGGCCAGATTGTATAGCAAATTATAATTTAAAATCCATAAAAAAAAAAAACTAAACTTTATCATCTAGCCATACATGAAGCATAAGGCTTTTAAATTCCATATCACAGTATTTAGTGATCAGGACAGTGGATATGGGTACTGCAGGTTTGTGTTTATGTGTGTATTTGGGACATGAGCGGTTACCTGGGATGTCTGTGTTGATTGTCTTGCTCCCCCCAGAGGTGTCGTCATCGTCGTCCTCAGATGAGCTGGTGCTTGAGTCGCACGTGAGCTCGCTGTCACTTGTACTGCTGTCCTGCAGCAGGTTGTACTTCTTCCTCGCTGCCGCCTCCCGCTTCTGTCTAAGGAGACGCATGCGCTCCTTGTGCTTCTGACTCCGATGACCCTTCACCTTGGCCAGCTTGCCATTGGTCTGCTTCTCTGGCACCCCCCCAACTGTGGCCATCGTGTGCTGGCAGCGGTTTTTTTTGGCCGCCATTGCATTGCTGGGCATCTCACTCTCCGAGCGTGTTCGACGGGACTTCCTTCCCCCTGTCAATACTGCAGGTGTCTTCCCTTCTCCGGTCTGCCCTGGATCAGTCCCGGTCTCCATACTGCCGTCTCCCTTGGCTGGCACACGAGAACCAGTACCTTCCTCCCCCGAGGAGAGAGTGTCCGAGTCGGCCAGATGGCCGCTGGAGGAAGGGGAGAGCATGCATGGATTGGAGGAGTCACTCTCATAAACGTTACGTGAGACGGGTTTGTCGGTGGTCGTCTGCTGAGACTCAGGGGAGTCCCGGCGGAGCTCCTTCATCAGGCAAGGCATGGAGAGCAGACCTGGCTCGCCCTCAGTCTGTGAAGCGCTGTCCAGCTCCTTGTCCCTTGTTGGTGAGCTGGTGGTGGTCGTTGTCTCAGTTTTCTGGACTTCTTCTTGGTCTTCTTGGACAGAGGCGATGGTGCTCGCTACTGTGTTGTCAAGGCACTCTGTGAAGCTTTCAGCATCCACAAATTCCTCTGCCTTTTCAGAGTTAGCCATTTTCATGCTAGTTCAGCACAAAGGTCCCGTGGTCCAACTGACATGGACCGATGTGCTTGGATGCGATCTCACCTAGACAAGAAAACATACAAATTACATTCCTTAAGTTTTCCAAACGAAGATTTGCATTAAAAAGGCAGAATAACATTAGCCCTCAATACTGTTTACAAAAAAATCCCAAACATATTTACAATTATGTTTAGTGACACAAAATGTCAAACAATTATCATAGCAAGAAGTGATTAATGTCTTTACTCTGAATATGAACAATGATGTTCAGCCCTGTAAACTAGTAGTAATATTCAATCATCTGCATGTATCCTTAACTTGTGCTATCCAGACACGGTTTTCTGTCAAACTTGGCCTGTGTCTTGATTCAAGTAGGTGTTGTAGTCCTACCTTTATGCTTAAGCAATTCAGTTGATGCTCTCTAATCAACTGTAGTGTCCTACAAAGGTCAGTTATGGGACTCATCCCGCTGTCCCATTATGTCCAGCCAACCCCCCACTTGTCCTGATTAGCAAGTAACGTAGGCTACCGTGCAATTGTTATTTTAACACTGCAACACAAACTGCAGCCACTGAGAACCATGGTGATTTGATCATTGACAATAGCGAGTTTTCAGCATTAACAGAGGTTAACATATTATTGGGTTAAAATATATACGTTTTTGGATCAAATCATGTTATTGCTCTCCTTTCATCGTCATTGTCCTGCATTGTATATCGTTGGTACTAAATCATATATAGTTTGTCCTTAAGTACAGTAACACATTTGCTACCAAATACATCCCATTCTATTTTACATCACATATGACTTTGCATTTTCAAATAGGATAGGAGCACCACCAATAGATCTTTCAATAAGATCATAAGCCATTCTGATATTCTGGGATACTTGATATTTGAGAGAGCCTAGACATCGAGCACGCAAAAAGAGAATATACAAGCAAAATGTGAATGTGTTCCGGTATTTCTATAGTCACATGTGCGCTTATTTCATGGAAATGGTCACTGGTCGAAGCGGACCAAATGACTACTCGCAGCAAAAAAAAAATGGATGACACATTGTTTGGTTATCTTATCAATCATACCATACAATATTACTGAAAGTATTAGTGAGGAGTGGAAGATTGAATAGATATAACAATAATTTATTTCACACCAAGCGTGGAGAATATTGCAAATATGAACTCAAGTGCACAGAATCTCAATAAAACAACGTGTTAAATACAATTATAACCATAAGGTACATGGTTTTACAATACATCTAACTGGGACATATATACAGTAGAATAAACCACACTATAATTGTAAAGAACAATATATAGGCTGTTACCACTTCGGATAGCTAGCTGTGGCCATTTGGAATGTATATAGATTGTCGTTTAATCTATAATTAATAGCGAGAGTAGGGAAAGTTAAGCTTATTTTCCATTACCGTGTGGATCAGAATAAATGACAAGCAAAAAATATGTATGGATTTCATCCGTCCGTCAAAATGGAAACCGTACTGGTCTATTAAGAGGTATAGCAAGCGGGCTAATGGCAATGCGAATAGCGTTTAGCCGTAGCCAACTTATCATTTAAAAAGGCCAATTACAAAATCACTTACCAAGGGTAGTTTTTCTGTATACAAGGAAATGTCATAATAAGTATTTTCTCGCCTTTCTTTTTTGGGCGCATGGATGTGGAGCACAGCTGACTAGATCTTTAATATCGCAGAACTCGCAGAAAAACAAATCGCAGAAAAAACGAAGCTCATCGAGTCTTCCCTTGCAAACGCAGCTAGCGAACTAGCAGGCTAGCCGTGTTTATTTTAAAAATGTCTTCACCACCTGTCGCCCTACACTTCCGGTACCCAGAGGGCCCGGGAACAAAAGAGAGCACCATCAATGCCAGAAAGGGGTACTGCAGAGAGCAGGGACACAATTCACGTCCATGCCTCAATTTCAATCGTTTCATCACTGTCAATGCGGCGATGCAGAGTTACGGAAAGCTCTGTACTGTACTGGAGTTCTAGCTACTTTAAATAGAAGTTGAGAAAAACAATTGTTCATGACTTTTCCAAATAGAATCGCACTATGATTCAACTGAAGCTAGAAGTAATGTTAAGGAATTATCAACATTTTAAAGATCAACGTCAATAAGCACCACAGCTTCTAATACAATAAAGACAAACAAGAATATGATGTGAGTACGTTGCTGCACAGAAGTCAGACTAAGTTGAATTATAACTTTTTTTTAATTTCATATTTGCTTGATCCGGTCTGTTTGCTATTGTGTCTAACCAAGTCTTGCTCTGAAATCAAGACTTGAGTTGTTGCAAGTCATTGTCTTTACAATCTCATCTGTCTCTCACTCAAATCCTTTAGATAATACAAAGCTACTCTTTACGTAGCCCAACAAAATAAACTCTTGCCGACGCTACTCCCTCTGACTCTAACTCATGTTTCCATTGTTATCTTACTGCAGCAACTCAACCAATGTGAGATGTGAGAGTGGGCATTCTCCTTGAACAGTAGTTGCTTGGACACAATTACAAACAGACTCCGGTCTGTTTGTAATTGTGTGCACTAACAAGCGAATGACAAGCTAATGGCAAAGAAAATAGTTATTTATCTGCTGGGATCCTTTCCATAATGTTTTCAGACTCTTACATGACCATCTGAGCCTGTCAATGACAAAACAAAGACTTTTAGGGGATGGACATTGATGTGCAGCTATTACCACATAGTTACATCGTGGCTGCAATGGCTGAAAAAAATCCCTGTCATTGTAAAACTTACACCCAAAATTATGGGAAAATAGTGTCCAGGTTGAAAACTCATGAAGTTTAATACTTGTAAAACTTGTAAGCAGACAACACCTGCCTACCATTCCTTGTAGTTTTTATTGTGCATGTATTCTATGTTTGTGCATTCATTTTATTTAAATATGTTAATAACTGAATTCTTTATAATGAGTTATCTTTACTTGGCTATATTTAAATAAATTAAGGGTGGACACCAAGTCATAGCTAAGGCCACATATGACCTTGAAGTCACAGCTTACAGATATACTTAGCTCATTCAGACTTCAATGCACCTTTCATTCTAGCTGTTGATGCTTCAATTGATGGAATTAGAGCTGCTTTCCCAGATACTAGGGAGAGAGAGAGAGAGAGAAAGAGAGAGAGAGAGAGAGAGAGAGAGAGAGACGGACGGACAGACAGATGGATAGACGGATGGATGGATACTTTATTCATGAGGGACATTTTTACATCCAGTAGCTTATACATACACACACATACACATATTTCACTCACATAAAGAACAGTACCACTAGCAGAGATATAAAAGTAAAAGGAATATGAAGTGATTACAAGGCCTGATGGGGACTGACCCTGTGACACATGATGTTAAGGTGCTATGGTAGTATGGAGTATGTGCAATGATGGTAGTGCAAAAAAGACAGTGCCGGGATATAATCAGTGCAAATAAACAAATAAACAACAGGGGTAAATGTACATGTAAAATGCCACAGTCCAGATTGTGTGTAGAGGGGCTAATGTAGCCTGTAAAGTAGACAGTGGACAAAGTGATGTGGTGGTAGGGGCATAAAAAAACTCCAGTCCAGGACCGTGTTCCAATGTCCATACTTCCCGTACTTATTATACTTCGTTTGATTACGCGATCGTAATACCCCATGAGAAGTGTACTGAAAGGACCCGGATGGTGCCCTCAAAACGGTCAGAACGCTGAGTGTGCAATGCTGTACACTTTTCATACTCAACGGCAGCCATCTTAGCTACGTAGCGGAAGAGGCGGAGCCAGGCTGAGCCGCTCTCAGTTTGAAATATAAAATATGGCGTAATGGATTCACGTGTGTTTGGCGGGTAACGCGGCCCCGCAGCTGATACAAATTTCCGGTAAATGCAGCACAGATTATTGGATTTGGAACAACACTAACATCTGAAAATCTGCGCACTTAGTGTTACGCCCGGCCTAGGGGAAACCGGAGCGCAACGCAAATGTGTCTTCCCCCTCTTTCCCACTCCCAAAAACCACCAGTGCCACGATCGTTGCAGTCCAAACAGAATGGATTTATTTCGTATTCAACGTTTATATCTCAGGGTGTGCTTCGCCAAAAATAATAAACATAGCAACCTAGAAAAGAACTGACTAACTAACATATCCGAACAAAAGATACAGAAAACGTACCTAACTCCCTAACCAACACAGGAGAAAACGATAATAAAAAAGAATAGGCTGCACACCCCTACAAGGACTGCTAGAAAATATAGTTTTTTGGCAACTGCAGTACATTAGTTTGGTCTTTGTTTTAGACCGTCACGACGTGGAATCGGGAGCCCGGAAAGAGGGAGAAGACATCCACCGGTCCCAGCGGTCTCCTTTTAAACGTCATTATCCTCCCCTCCAATCGGCGGACACCTGTACAAGAAAACTGCCAGCACAGCACCACCAGAGGCAGGGAGGGACAACACAGATTATACACACAGATACATATGGCCCAGGGTCATAACAGGTTTAAGTGTACTGATGGAAGTATGGATATCCCCCCCTCCGTTTTCAATAATAACATCGTGCACACAGCATCGTTTTCAAAAAAGTTGTCATTTACATTAACCTGCATAAATAGCCAAACAAACTGAAAATATAGGGCGCTCACATGACGTTAAGCATTTTCTAGAGTTTTTAGAAATTAGAAAATTCTTAGTTTAGAATTTAGAGCATTCTGCGATAAAAACAGAGTTTTTGTGTAAATGAGAGGCCAAACCGCAGGGAAATATATATCTGCGTCTTCCCTTCGTGTAAATGGGGCCTGAGTAGAGATGGGACCGTGGCCGACAGACTGTGGCAGTAGATGATCTTCTGTTTGCTAAATGTGTTGTGTAGTGGGTGGCGGTCATTGTTCAGGATTTCCAGCATCCTGTTAAGTGTTCTTTTCTCTGCTGTTGATGTGATGCCCTCCAGCTCCATGCCAACAACAGAGCCAGCTTTCCTAACCAGCCAGTCCAGTCGCAGTCCCTCTTCTTAGAGCTGCCTCCCCCAACGCACAACAGCATAAAAGAGTACACTGGCAATGACAGACAGGTAAAACATCCAGAGGAGCTTGCTTCAGACATTGAAGGACCGCAGTCACCTCAGGAAGTAAAGCCGACTCTGCCCTTTCTTATAGAGTGCATCTGTATTGGCTGACCAGTCCAGTTTATGGTCCAAGTGTATTCCTAGGTATTTGTATGTGGCTCCACCATGTCTCCTTCAATAGAGACCGGCAGCAAAGCTGGTTTAGTCCTCCCTTTAGTTATTACCCAGTAAAAAGACTGTTGCCATTACCAATAGTGCTCTCTGCCATTGTCAAATGAACTACCCAGCACATGGGCTAGAATTTCTTAAAATAAAGTTGACTTGGGCGGTTGTGCTAAAAGACTGGACTCTCAGTGCACACCCAAATCTATGCTGAACTTCTACGCCACTGCAAGACCGCCGTCCCTGCTGCAAAATCCTCCTACCATTCCAACGTCATCAGTACTGGCAAAGGCAACCCTGAAGCCCTCTTATCAACAGTCAGCCGCCTACTACAGCCTCCGAGAACCCTCCCCCTCACTGTCTCCACTGATCAGTGCACTGCTTTTCTGCAATTCTTCGACACCAAAATCAACACCATGGTGTCGACCCAACTGACCTGAACCAATACAGGCCCATCTCCAACATTCCCTTCATTTCTAAAACCCTTGAGAGGGTGGTTGCTGCTCAACTTCAGTCTCACCTTGACTCAAACAACCTCCATGAATCCTTCCAATCTGGTTTCCGCCCGAAACACAGTACTGAAACAGCCCTGGTTAAAATCACCAATGACCTCCTCCGTGCAGCTGACTCTGGATTACTTACCATGGATTACTGGATTACTTCCTCATCGTCCTCGACCTCACTGCTGCCTTTGACACCATCTCCCACTCACTACTCCTGGAGCATCTGGCTGCCATTGGGATCACTGGCATGGTATTTGCTTGGTTCTCATCATGAGATGGGGCATCCAAGTGAAGCCTTCGGGCAGCAGAAAAAAGTACAAAGTACCCTGCCATAAACAGCAACCTTAGTAAAACACAATTATACTGGACACTTCTCAAAAGGTTTTCAATGATTATAACATTAAAAATGCAGTTTATAAGTGTATCCCACTAGTTACTCAACAGTAAAAACAGATGTGTCATTAGACCTGGGCATTCAAGGCTATAGCCCCGGATCTTTTGGGAATAGTGCCGGATCTCTGTGCTGTCAAATAAAAAAATAAAAACATAATTAAGATGAAAATCAGTGGTGAAGCTAGACCTTTTTTGGGTGGGCAAGCTCAAGCCCACCCAAAACTTGCCTTAGCCCACCCTATCGTTTCGTCCTCCATCTAATATTCTACCGTCTAGACTGTTAAAAAAATATACAATGTGTTGGATTGATAGATAAATAGATAGATTTACCCCCCACCAGAATACATTTAGGATCTCCACCAGGTCACCCTTAAATGCAGCAGAATGCAGGAAATCACATCTACGATATTCAAAATCCCCCCCGTGGCTTCCTGGGGGCTGAGTCCCCCCAAAAGGGGGGTGACAGTAGCTCAGTGGGTAGAGCGGGTGAACTGAGCGGGTCGGAGTAGGGTCGGCGGTTCAATCCCTTCGTTTCCCCACTTTGGAACTGTCTGCATGTCGAAGTGTCCTTGAGCAAGACACTGAACCCCAACTTGCTCCCTGGGCGCTGAACCTGGCAGCCCACTGCTCCTATGTATCATAGGATGGGTCAAATGCAGAGAGTAAATTTCCCCGCTGTGGGATGAATAAAGTATAATATAATATGAAAGTCAGAACCTAGAATCGCCCCTGAGTAAAAATCTGCAAAAAACTAAAACTCTAATGTGGGTAGACCGTGCAAAAGACATAATAATCATCATCATCATAACTAGACCCTTCTTGCATACGATTCTCTTTTCTTCTATTTTTCTGCCACCGTATCTGTAACTGAAAGCATTAATTGATTCTAAAATCAAGTCTTCCTTCTCCAACCAAACATTTTCTTGTTTTCTATATTTTCTACACTTCTTGATTCCCCCACTCCTTCCTCCCTACAACCATCATATCTTAAAGAGCTCATAATACCATACTATCCCACTAGACTAGCTCCTTGAATACAGGGTTACTTGTGCTAATCTCGCTCATTTCATGGGTTCAGTAGTGTGGAAGTTATGAGCACAGTGGAGCACAGGCATCAGGCTCAGGTGTTTTACCCAAGATGCATTGAGGACAATTCCTCACATGATTCACAATATCACTTTCCACTACGTTCCAGAAGCTTGTCTGTCTTTTTTGGGACAGTTTGCAAACGCAACCGTGGCGACCTGTGCCATCATGGTGGCCAAGGGTATTTGCTTTTATTGTAGTATCTCTGGAACAATGGATTACTAAAAGCTTCATACATGAAGCTGGAAGTTAAATTCTCTCCCCCCAGTCCCCCAGCACCCAGCCACATCCTCCAGACTGCCAACAAGCTGAACCCCCACCCCCCCAGACAACCTGGACAATCTGGACAACCTGTCATCTGTCTCTTGCACTATTATCCTTTGTCCTTTTGCACTTTACCATTATTATTATTATCACTATTGCTACCATCAGTATTACCAGTAAATTCCAATCACCAGCAAATTCCTCATTGTCCGTTCTGCTGTACTGTTCTTTTGCACTGTCGACACTCACTACTGTTTTCACTATCTGCACTGTCTTTTGCACTGTCAATTACAACAATTGCAACTGTCACTACTGTTTGCACTATCCATTTATGCTATTTATGCTACTTATGCTGCGGCAGTAGCTCAGTGGGTAGAGTGGGTGGACAGAGCAGGTCGTCCACCAACCGTAGGGTCAGCGGTTTGATCCCCCTGATCCCCCACCTCCAACTGTCCACATATTGAACCCCACAAAAATGTACTGACTGATTGTAAGTTGCTTTGGACAAAAGCGTCTTCTAAATGCCCCGTTACCTGTTATTCCTACCTCATTTAACAGTAGATTCTGACATTGCATATTTATTCTTACTACTTGTATTGTCTGTCTTGCATGCTTAGTTTAGTTTTAGTTCTAGGAATGTCTTGTCCTGCATGTTGTGCTCGTGCACTTTATCTGTTTCACCGTGGGAGGGTGAGAAACGTACTCTCGATTCCTTTGTATGTCTTGCCATGTGAAGGAATTGACAATAAAACTACTTTGACTTTGACTTTGACTTTGACAATGAACTGGCAGATTTTCATGTTAATGTTATGGACTCTCTTCACCTTATGTTTTGTCAGAATGTACTGCATGTCAGAGGGTTATTGTTGGTCAAATGTTGTCCCTTTAGCCAATGGCTACATGCATTGCAAACGGCCCACTTTAATAATAATATTAATAATAATACATTTTATTTGGGGGCACCTTTCAAGACACCCAAGGACACCTTACAGTGCAGGAGAATATAGTTAAATAGTTAAAACAGCAAGTCATGGCAAAGACATGACCAGCATGAATAAAACAAGACAAGACATATGGTGGGTAGATATGTGTGGGAGGGGAGAATAAAACAGTAATACTGCGAAGATGAGTGAAGTGGACAGTATACTGAACATTACAGTGAATAGGCCAGTTTGAACAGGTGAGTTTTGAGGTGGGATTTGAATGCTGTTTGAATGCTGGTTTCAGACAGTGGAATGTGTGGGGGCAGGCAGTTCCAGAATCTGGGGGCAGTGCAGCTGAAAGCTCTAGCACTTATGGTGCTGAGGCGTGATGTGGGGGTGTTCAGAAGACCAGCAGAAGATGAACGCGAGAAGGGGTGCCTTGAAAAGGTATTCACAGTGCCTTGAAAAAGTATTCATACCCCTTGAACCTTTTCACATTTTGCCACCTTACAATCACAAACTTGAGTGTATTTTGTTGAGATTTTATCTGGTAGACCAACACAAAATGGCACATAATTGTGCAGTGGAACGGAAATGATATACATTTTTCAAAATGTTAAGCAAATATAAATGTGAAGTGTGGTATGCATTTGTACTCAGCCCCCTGTACTCTGATACCCCTAAATATAACCCAGTGCAATCAATTGCCTTCAGAAGTCACCTAATTAGTTAATAGAGTCCTCCCATACACAATCTATGAGTCCACCTGTGTATAATTAACTCTCATTATTATTATTATTATTATTATTATTATTATTATTATTAATACACATGTTCTGTGAAGGCCTCAGTGTTTTGTTAAAGAACACCAGAACAGCATCATGAAGACCAAGGAACTCAGCAAACAGGTTAGGGATAAAGTTGTGGAGAAGTTTAAAGCAGGGTTAGGTTATAAAAAGATATCCCGTGCTTTGAACATCACCAGTCTGTCACACCAAGGAGCACCATTCAATCCATTATCCAAAAATGGAAAAAGTATGGCACAACTGTGAATCTACCAAGATCTGGCCATCCACCTAAACTGATAGAGCGAGTGAGGAGAGCACTCTTAAGAGAAGCAGCCAAGAGGCCTATGGTCACTCTGGAGGAATTGCAGAAATGCTCAGCTCAGATGGGACAATCTGTCCACACTACTACCACTATGTCATGCATTCCACAAATCTGGCCTTTATGGAAGAGTGGCAAGAAGAAAGCCAGTGTTGACAGAAAGGCATAAAAAGGCCATGTGACAAAAGCGTGGACCAAGACTTCAGTGCTTGATTGAGACAGGGATGGGCGGAGTCTGGAAATGTTGCAAAGGTGGAAAAAAGCTGTCCAGGTGATGCTTTTTGTGTGAGGTGCAATGGAAAGGGTGTGATCCAGAGTGACACTGAGGCTCCTGACTTGGCTGGAGAAAGGTACAGCCATTGATGATGATGTTTGTGGCTATTATGGATTGCGCTTTGGAGAGGGTGTTTTTGGAGCCAATGATCAGGGCCTCAGTCTTGCTGCCATTGAGCTTCAGAAAGTTCCTGTTCATCCAGCTCCTGATGTCCTGGAGGCAGGTGGTGAGGGAGGAGGGAGGAGGGAAGAAGGGTAGTGGTAGGTTTGGTAGAGATATAGACCTGTGTATCAGCATACCAGTGCATCAGCGTAGCAGTGAAAATGGATTGAGTCCAGGGGTTGGAGGTAAATGATCTCCTTTCATAAAATGAAAGGAGAGGACCCAGTACTGACCCCTGGGGGACACCCAGTGGAACAGCAGAACACTTTGACTTGTGGTTCTTAAGTTGGACATACTGTTGTCTGTAGTGTCTAATCGTGTCTGTAGTCTGCGTCTGTCTGCAGGCAGCAACCATGCCAATGGTATGCTATTTCGTGTAGACATACTCTCGAGCTCTGCCTAGTTTTCTACTAATTGTTTGCAGTGTAACTGCATATCTTCTCACGCTGCCCCTTAATACTTGACTAACCATTAGTGAATCACAAGAGGCTGAATCGACCTGAAGATTCCATTGGCCCCCTACTCACGTAAAAAGTGCAACAAGCCCTGATTTAACTCATAGCTGCATTTTGTCAAAGCATTGGTGTTGGCCTAACTATGCCCGTGAAGGTAAACCCACCCGGACACAGCTATTAACATAAACCACTCCCCCGATGTAGTTCCATACAGCCACATGGCGCACGCACCGGATACAAAAATATGAGCAAACATTTAGTTGTTAAGACGAGAATAGGTTAATCCAAATTACAACGATCTGACGATGAGAACTAAAGTCGCGATCACCGATTTGAGTCCCAGTGTGTCTTGCTGTGGATACCTGCCGAGGCTTCCAAGTAAGTCTGCAACGATTTATCAAATTAATCAATCAATCGATTAATCCATTTAGAAAATAATCGCTAGTTGCAGCCCTTTTTTCAACAGCAGCCATCAGCTCTATAGAGCCATCTTTTCTCGTAAAATTTAGATATGTGTACATTCATGGAAACTATCACAGACTTGTGACACACCTTAAAAGCGCATTAAAAGTGTAATCGATTAGAATTCAGAACCACTTTGTGCGTGTGCATAAAATGTAAGGCTCAATAGTTTTGTATTAGGCCGACCTGTAATTTAATTATTTTCTCACAGTCGTGGAGCTCAAGCCATTTTCTGATGCCTTTTTTTTTTGGGCAAGTCAAGTCGAGTCAAGTCACAGGTTATGTCAAGTCAAGTCGAGTCGTGTAAAAGATCAAGTCAAGTCCAAGTCAAGTCACCTTATTGCAATCTTACCTGCAGAATCTGGTCTTAATATAGAGAAAAGACAAGATATTAGTAACTGTCAAATAATATTATAGGCCAATCTATCCAACCTGTTTAAAAAGTATGACTTTGTAATTACTGATATTCAGTAAAATACATGGAATGAAACAAAACAGAAATACATTAATAATATTATTTATTATCATTATTTGTCAAAACAAAATTCCTTCCTTGAAATATTTTAGCTGCCAAAACCAAACCTTCTCTATACAAAATACAAGTAACTTATTGTTTTCTCTGAAAAAGAGATTCCCTGACAGCTAGGCCACAACATCAAACTTTGTAACATTACATGTCCATCTGTCTGTCTGTCATTTCCTTTTTACAAGTTGTTGCATTTGCAAAATATGAGATGTGAAAGGGTCTTGTCCGCGAGCCAAGCACGATGTGGCCTCATAATGATTCCACCATGGCTAAAGACCTGCTCAACTGGGGCACTTGATGCTGGCACTGAAAGTGCTCTCATTGCAACTGGAAAAAGTGCAGGAA
>OMKQ01054039.1:3287-14655 GCA_900302335.1 Phycis phycis
TTTAGCATGATATAGCATGTCGGCATCATGCCAGCAGTATGCGGGTAACATGTTGGTAGAATGAGGTAGCATGTCTGAAACATGAAGTTGGTAGCATGTGGTTGCATGTCGATAGCATGTCTGCAACATGTTGGTAGCATTAGGTAGCATGTAGACAGCATGTCTGCAACATGTTGGTAGCATGAGGTAGCATGTCGACAGCATGTCTGCCACATGTTGGTAGCATGAGGTAGCATGTTGGTAGCATGACGTAGTGCGTGAGGATGGTACTGGAAGGTTTCAGGGCAGTAGAGCACGTACCTGTAGTGACGTCCCACACCTTGACGGTGCCGTCCTGCGAGCCGGTGAACACAAACTGGTCACTCTCGGAGAAGGCTGCACACAGCACACTCCCAGCTGCTCCATCCTGGACACACACATGAAATACACTGTGGTATAATAGCCATATTACATTAATAAAACACAATATAACACTAGGATAACAATACAATAATACAATACATACCCCCACAGGAGAGGTCTGAAGGTTAGCTCTCCCAGAACATAATGGAGAGTGGAGACACCAGAACAGCACTTTCTATTCTAACAGTGTGTGATACTTAATAATAATACTTAAATTTATAACCTTATTCACCTAAATACTTCAAAATTACGTAAAACTGAATTTTGCACATAACTGGATCTGTAATTGGGTTTTGTATACATATCGTTTATTTTGTCAGTTATATTATTACCCTGTAATAAACATATTGCTTCGTAGTATACTTATTTTACTATATATTTTTATTGTATTTTTGTCTAGCATTTTTTATCTTTCTAGAATATGATGCCCTAAATAGGTAGCAGCCCACTAAAAAGGGAGCATAACTCTAGCCTCAAGGTGCCAGGGACTTGTCATGAGAATGCTGGTACCCAGTCAGACCCTGCGAGCCTGTCACTGCCAGGCCAAATGTTAGTCTGGAACCTCTCAGATCATTTCAGATCAAGGGGCGTTACCAAAACAGACCTTTAACCAATCAAAGCAATGAAACGCGTGACACATCAGCGGCAGCCATCTTGGTTATTTAACACAACGCCTAGAGGCCGCTCCTCTGTACTCCTCCATCGTACCAAACCCGCCCCATGAGATGGATGGTTCTGATGGGCTGACCGGGCCGGGTCTGCTGGATCCGTCTGAACGGAGCGGCCAGACAGGTGCCACAGCAGGTAGAACATGAGTTTCGTCTGGTTCCCAGGCTTATTTTTGGTTGTTGTGTGCATAACTCCTCCATGTTCATACCTGCATGTTAACTCCTCCATATTAACTCCTACATGTGAACCCATACATGTTGACACCTACATGGTAACCCCTTCATGTTAACCCACACAAGTTGACTCCTACATGTTGACTCCTCCATGCTAAATCCTCTTATGTGTTAACTCTACATGTTAAATCATATATGTTGACCCTGACATGTTAACCCTTCATGTTGATTCCCACATACACATTACATGTCCCACATGATTCCTACATGTTGTCTTCTGCATGTTAATTATTTCGTGTGAACTCATACACATGAACTCCTACATGTTAACTCCCGTATGTTGACGCCTACATGTAATCCTCCAGATTCCTGACCTCTGTCTTGTACTCCATGGTGTGGTCCAGCAGCAAGGGGTTGTGGGACCACAGTCTGAGCAGGGAGTCCCCCGAGGCCACCAGGGCGTGGACCCCCCAGTTCCCAGCCAGCACGCAGGTCACCCGGCCATCTTGGGACCCCAGGGGCGTGAGGCAGCAGGTGGTGAAGTCATAGACGGTCAGCTCCCCACAGCAGGTCCCATACAGCAGCCGTCCGTCGGCCAGGAGGGCCATAGAGGAAACGGAGGAGTGGAGGAGGGAGAGGGAGAAGCTCCGGACCGGACCCTCCACGGAGGGGAAGCTGTCCCGGGTGGTCACCTCGAACAGAGCCACCGACCCCTCGTAGGCGGCCACCACGCGCCTCTCCTGGGGGTCCAGCGCCAGGCGGCAGACCGCCGGCAGGCTCTCAGGGGGCGGGATGCACAGGGTCTCCTCAGGCTGTTCTAAGGGGTAGATCAGGATTGTGCCGGTCTTCAGACCACAGAAGAGCAGCTTCTTTTGGTGAGCCAGCTCCAGACAGCACACTTCCGCAGACACAGCCAGGGTGTCTGACACAGAACCTGCACGCACACACACCAGCGGTTTAACGCCATCCAACCCAACCAGAGACTACCAGACTACAATACCGAACTGAACCACATTAAACACTAACCTAGACCAGACTAGACTGAATTAGTTCTGACTAGTTAGTCTATACTAAATAAGATTAAACCCTAAACTAGAGCAGACTAAGCACAAAACTAGAGCAGACTAAACAATAAACTAGAGAAGACTAAACACTAAACTAGAGCAGACTAAACAATAAACTAGAGCAGACTAAGCACTAAACTAGAGAACCAGAGGAGACTGAACTAGAGCAGACACATAAGAGCAGCCTAAAGTAGAGGAGACTAAACTAGAGCAGACACGTAAAAGCAGCCTAAACTGGAGCAGACTAACCTAGAGCAGACTAAACTACATGACCCACCAGTCACATTGTCCCAGCAGACCACCTGATTCTGACTGTCCTCATGGACATAGTAGACATGGTTACAGTCCTTAGCCAGGCCCAGCAGGGTGCAGCCAGCAGGGATGGGCTCGGTGGGTCTGGTCTGGGGGTCTGACTCCAGGCTCCATAGGACCACATGCTCTGATGCCCACGATGATGAGAGCAGACCGTCTGAGAGAGTGAAGGAGAGCCAGGAGACCGGAGCTTTCATCCCATGGAGGCGCTGCTGTAGAGCTCCAGAGGTTATGCACCAGACCTATTGATCCACACACAGACATATATACACACACACATATATACACACACACACACACACACACACACACACACACACACACACACACACACACATATATATATACAGTATATATATACACACACATATACACACATATATATACGTACATACATGTACATATTTTGAGAGAGAGAGAGAGAGAGACAGGTCCTTACTCTGATGATCTGGTCTTCACACCCAGAGGCTAACAGTGTAGAGTTTGCAGAGACACAAGCGCTGAGGACCTGTGACTCATGGTGGAGGTCCAGGACCTTCTCTACAGTACAGTCTTCATGGTGGATCTCTAGGGCCTTCTCTACACAGTCTGTCTGCATGCTGAACACCAGCAGGCTCCTCTCACAACCTGGAGAACACAGCACTGCTCTAGTACAGATACTACTACAGTACTTCATAGAAGGCCTCTTCACAACTCAAAGCATGCCAGTCATCATCATCAGCACAGACACAGCCCCCCCGAGAGTCATCGAGACTTCGTCCTTACTCATCCTCCTCACCCACTACCTCCTCCTCACCCACCCACTCCCACTTCTTGGTGATATTATCCATCATTAAGACCTACATCACCAGCCGTACTCCACCACTACATCACCACCAGCCCTACTCCACCACTACATCACCACCAGCACTACTCCACCACTACATCACCACCAGCCCTACTCCACCACTACATCACCACCAGCCCTACTCCACCACTACATCACCACCAGCCCTGCATCACCACCACTACATCACCACCAGCCCTACTCCACCACTACATCACCACCAGCCCTACTCCACCACTACATCACCACCAGCCGTACTCCACCACTACATCACCACCAGCCCTACTCCACCACTACATGACCACCAGCCCTACTCCACCACAATAAAACAATGGATGTAAACCTATTTTGTCAAACTCAAATGCTCATGGGGCCAAAGCCGCTCCAGCTTCACCCCTGTGCTCTTATGTGCTCTCCTCCCATCACGCCATCACCTTGTGGCATATGAAGCTAATATAAAGCTTCCTCTGTTGAACTTCTAACAACCTACTCAACAAACTACAACATCCACAGTTCTGCTGCCTGTCTGCTCAGTCCCTCCTGGATCAGAGACCACTACCCCCCCCCACAAACCTTCACCAGCTCCCCATCAAGCAATGCACATCAAAAAGAATGATAGGACACTCTCATGTAGAAACAACAGGCTCACCTGCTAACAACATATTCTCATCTTCTGTGGCCATAAACAGAGAGAAGGGCATCGTGGGAAATTGAGTCACAGTTCGTCTGCCACTCCTGGAAACCTGAAAGAAACCAGAGAAGATTTCATATATACATATACAGTATATATAGACACACAACACACACACACACAAACACACTATATATATACAATGCAATATAATGTATGGTATATACGATTAGTACGTGTATATACTGTACATATGTACATATTTAATGTATAGTATATACATACATTAGTATAGACCTACCTGGTGTAGAAGTCCTTCCTGGGTCAAAAGGAGGACCCGGCCCTGTCTGGGCAGCATCAGCGACCTCAGGACATCTGATGACCCCTGACCCCCAGGTGAGCCCTGACCCCCGGGTGCCTGGTGGTCCTGCTGGGAGATCTGCACCGCCCCAGCTACTGTCAGTGTTACCACGTCAGCCCCCAGGATCCCCAAGACCTCAGACCCCTTTGGGGACACGCTCAGCAGGGGCTCCGCGGAATCCAGCACCCAGCTACTCACCTAGACCAGGACCATAGAAACCATTAGACAGCCAGACCTAGTTCAGGTCCATAGAAACCACTTACAACTGTAGCCCAGGACCATAGATACCACTTATAACCCTAGGCCAGGTCCATAGAAACCACTTTGAACACTTGAGCAGATCCATAGAAACCACACAGAACCCTCGAGAAGTTCCATAGAAACCACACAGAACCCTCGAGAAGTTCCATAGAAACCACATAGAACCCCAGAGCAGGTCAATAGAAACCACATAGAACCCTTGAGCAGGACAATAGAAATCACGTAGAACCATAGAGCAGGTACATAGAGACCCCATATAGCCCTAGAACAGGTCCATTAAAACCCCATAGAGCCCTAGAGTAGGTACACAGAAACCACAAAAACCCACACACATACACAGCATGCTGCTCTTATAGAAGCACACAAAACAGGCTCCACTCTACTTGAGTCTTGGTGTAAACGAAGATGCGGTTGGCGTGCTGTGATAGGTGAAAGGAGGCGGGGGCCGATTCAGGGTCCACCGCTGATTGGACACAATACATTTGTTTCCCGGACAACAGGTTCCACCTCCTGAGAGAACCATCAGCAGCCAATGACAGACAGTGTGTTCCGCTGTCAATTAGTTTGACGGACAGGACAGCAGCTGTAGAATATCACAGAGATAACAAGCAGCAAGTTATCCCACCAGGAGACCCACTATAAACTTGACCAAATACTGGTCTCATAACGTGTCAGTTACCAGGAGAACCATTATAAACTTGCCCAAATACTGGTCTCATAACATGTCAGTTACCAGGAGAACCATTATAAACTCGCCCAAATACTGGTCTCAGAACATGTCAGTTACCAGGAGAGATTATAGTGAGTATCGATTATACTCACTCTAGAGAGATTATAGCAATAGGAATAGCAATAGGGGGTACAACTTAAAATACCCAAACATATATTTCAGGACCTGGCCCATTACATATTTGAATTCTGACGTTCCCGACCAAATTAATCCCGAGATACACACACATGTCAAACCTTTGGTTCACATCAAAATCTCTATGCTACACATGAGGCCAAAGCAGAAAGCTTTTATTCTGGCTCATCTGTGGTTTTCTGTTTGAGGGTGGAGCTGCCCGGTCCAAGGCCCAACACAGCAGCCTACCTGTGTGTGTCAGCAGGGTTTGGAGCCTGCAGGAGGACAGCTTCCACGCCACGACTGAGCCGTCGTCTGAACCCGTGGCCATGATGTCTTCACACACATCCACACACAGCAGACGAGCTGCAGAAACACACACACATTAGTGAGACCAAGGGAGCCAGCAGCAACCCAGATACCAACGCACAGAGAGACCGGCAACACACAGAGACCAGCAGTACAGAGAGAGACCAGCAACGCTCATAGCAGCAACACAGAGACAAGGAACACAGAAAGACCAGTTACACAGTGACAAGCAACAAACAGACAAACCAGCAAAACAGGGAGACCAGCAAAGGAGACCAGCAACACAAGTAGACCAGCAACACAGAGAGACCAGAATCACAGATACAGAGACCAGTGAATCAGAGAACAGCAACACAGACAGAGATCAGTATGACAGAGACCAGCAACACAAACAGACCAGCAACACGGAGAGCCCAACCTGTCTGGATTCCAGTAAATGTATGTTTCAGGGGCCCTCCTGGAGCTGTCAGAAAGGGGCACTTTGGGACGAGAACTGGTTCTATACAGGTCAAAAACCACTCTTCACATTGGCTGACCAGCCTGCCAATAAGAGACGGGAACACAGTTGCCAGGGAGAGAAGTCTGGCCACCAGCTCCATGTAGAAGAGAGAGATCTCTAAGAGAGGAGGATTCAGATGTAATGTCACCTTTAGCAGTCATAACTTGTATGTTCTATATCTTTTTTCTAGGTGCATTCTCGTTGGTCCTACTGACCCATGTGACCGCCCAGCAGGTCTACTGTGGGTTTGATGAGGTGAAGAGTGTCGCAAAGCAGTGCACTCTGGGTGCAGTTCATGTGTTCTCCACACAGCCTCAGATCCTCAATCACGCTATCTAACCCACACAGCCTGCTCTTACAGTACAGCCAGTCTGCATTACCTGCAACACAACAAAGTCAGGAGAAAGACAGGAGAGAGGAGGTAATTAAGGAGCAGGTAGGGAATGACAGTACAGATACAGGTCATTAAGGAGCAGGTAGGGAATGACAGTACAGATACAGGTGTATCCTACCAATGACCTCTTGCCGTAGCTCCTCCCACAAACCAGCATGGAGCAGCTGATAGGGCAGCTCCTGAAGTTTCCTCATATTAGCTAATCCTGGAGCAAACCACAGAGGTTGGGGGGGAACCTGGAACAACCAGGTTCATCCACTGTTACTATTGTGGTTTCCACCAGATACCAGGGCAATACTAGTTAGTTAGTGCTACTAGTGCTAGTAGTGTTGTAGTACCAGCCTTAGAATAGGGTAGTACTAGGAGTAATGTACAAGTCTATGGTAGTACTAGGGTAGCTATTCTTTCTGTAGTAAGGTACCTTCCTCATTGGCTCCTTTCAGCCCTCACCTTTCCCATGAGAGAGCCAGTGTGTGGGGAGGGTTCTGGCCACACTGGCTGCCATGCACCAACCAGTAGTAGTAGTAGAGGCAGTTTTGTAATAATAGTACAATAGTTGTAGTCCTATAGTAGTAGCACTGTAGTAGTAGCCATGTAGTAGCAGTACTGTAGCAGTGGTACTGTAGTAGTCCTATGACAGTAGTAGTAGTAGTAGTAATATACCGTACCTTCCTGTCAGCCAGGAGTAGTGATAGTGTGGGCAGGGAGAGAGGCTTCAGCTTATGGCTCCAGAATCCCAGGAAATACTCAGACAATATCCTGCTCCTCCTCTGGTCCCCTAGGTAACGGACGCGGACCGCCTCACACACCTGTCTGTACACGCACACACGATGAGAAGAATGAGTTAAGTTAATCATGGGTTAGGTGAAGAATGGTCTAGGTGAAGTAACACATGACTAACGGATATCTGAAGCCCAGCAGCAACACTCCAGAGGTCCAGCTCTCCACCAGCAGGGGATCCAGGTCCAGTCGGAGGCGGGACCAAAGCAGGGGCGGCAGCCGCACCAGTGCTGGATTTTCCGGCAAAGAGTACCTGTATACCTCAGAGATGACATCATCATCCAGGGACAGGACGTCACGCAGCTCCGCCTCCAGCATCCCACACCTGAGAAGTGGATCATCAGACCCAGAAGAACCAGAACCACTGGAACCATCAGAACTAGATGAATCAAAACCCCTAGAACCATCAGAAACACTAGAACCATTAGAACTACTAGAACTATTAGAGCCATCAGAACTACTTGAACCACTACAACCATCAGAACCACTAGAACCATCAGAACAACTAGACCCATGAGAACCATTTGACCCACTAGAACCATGAGAACAATCAGAGCCATCAGAACTATTATAACCAGTAGAACAATCAGAACCACTACAACCATCAGAACCAGGTCTTTATTCCAGAGCTAGCATCAGGATCAGCATAGGTATTCATCTAAATCACAAAAACATAATGAACCTCTAAAATGGTGGAGAATTATCAATTATCAATTATCAATAATCAATATTCAGTACTGGTCTGACCTGCTCAAGGCGATGTAGCCCAGCGATGCAGCCACCAGCTGTTTGCCGTGCCTCTCCTCCAGGGACAGGAATATCAGTGACATCATATCCTGTATGTCATTACCCAGCCGCAGTGAGGTCCCGGGTGTGTATGAGCTCCAGCGCAGGGCTTCAGAGAGGATCAGTTGGAGGTGGAGAGGACTCCCTGTTTTCTCAAAGCTCTTGAGCACCACATCACGCTGCTCCTCCGTCAGAGACCTGCCAGATGAGCGCAGGGAGCTCTCCATCACCTCCTCCCCTTCCTTCAGGGACAAACGCTCCACCATCATGAAGCTCCCTGGGACCTCCACCCGGCCTTGCAGAGCCTCCAGTGTGGGAGAGTCTGTGGTGGTGGAGAGCACCAGGTGAATATTTGGGGGGATGCTGGCTGGCAGCCAGTGGAGATCAGGAGCAGAGAGGAGGTCCACGCCATCCAGGATGATGACCAGGGACTCTCCCCGCTTGGAAACGGTGGCCAGGAGGTTGTGGAAGAACCTCACCAGCTCAACTTGCTTATGGGGCCCCGGTGGGTCAGGGAGCTGCAAGTTGCAGGCCAGGCAGACCTGTAGGGAGAGACTGTGGAGGAGGTGCTGGATCTGTGGCCTCGATCCACTGCTCGTGGAGAGGAGGCGCAGGGCTACCACAGCCTTGGGCTCCAGCACATGGAGCATCTCGTGGGCCAGCCGGCAGAGCAGCGCCGTCTTGCCGATCCCTGGGGCTCCGTGCAGGACCAGGGGGGAGTGGGGGGTGGTGGAGGTCTCCCACAGTGCTAGACTCAGCCTCCCCAGCAGACCCTCCCTCCCACACAGCTCCTGAGACAGCTGTACCCTCTTGGAGGAGTGGCCACTGACCTCCTCCAGTAGAGTGAAGTAGTCTCTTTCCTGATTCTCCTCCAGCTGCCCCCACCTCCTCCTCTTCCTCCATCCCCCCTCCTCATCCTCCTCCAGGGCCCTCCCGATCCTGGCCTTCATCTGTGAGACCAGCTGCTCACACAGCTTTTCCAGGTAGACGGCGTGCTCTTTGCGCTTGGGGTCCACGCCCCCCCTGCTGAGCTCCAGGGTGTGTACGTGGAGCGCAGGTTGGCAAGCGGCCATGAGGCGCCCCTTCAGGTCAGTGAGCAGCCCCCTGGCCTCAGGGTCTGACCCGCTGTCCGCCGCCAAGGCCAGGAAGCGGGCGAGACGCTTAGGCCCCTCCCTCACAGCTTGTGGCGGAGCGTCTCTGATGAAGAGCAGCGCAGCCCCCGGGGCTCCTGGCCGCAGCAGGCCCGCGGTCAGCTCACACTCTGTGGCTGGAAAACACTGGTCAGCCTGCCGTGGTACAGGGTCAGGGACGTGTGTGTGTGTGTGTGTGTGTGTGTGTGTGTGTGTTACCTGATTGGTAGAAGAGGTGAGTCTGCTGCAGAGTGAGGTGACCTTTGCCGTTGGCCTCAGAGGCAGCCCTGCGAAGGATGTCCAGCAGCCTCTTCTCGGTGAAGCGCCAGGACACAGAGCTGGCGTCGCGCTCCGCCCTGTGCTCCATGCGCTGGTCCCCATAGAAGGGGAAATTACATGTGATTGGCTGGAGGACGTAGCTTGGTGGGACAGCGTTAGTGTCTTTGAGAAACCATTGGCTGAGGAGCTGGAGGTCATCCGGAGTCAGCTGGGCCTTCAGGACCTCAAACTGCTTCTCTGGGAGGAGGCGGGGCAGCGCACGATGACCGTACTGGCTCCCCAGCAGAGCCTGGGAGGCCAGAGACATACTGGACACTCACACATCTCTATAACGGCTAGGATTCTCACTATGAAAGGGTTAGGGTTCTCACCATGAAAGGGTTAGGATTAGGGTTCTCTCTATAAAAGGGTTAAGGTTAGGGGGGTTAGGGCTCTTACAATGAAAGAATTTGGGGGTTAAGAGTTCTCACTATGAGAGGGTTAGAGTTAAGGGGTTACGTTTCTATCGATGAAAGGATAAGAGTTCTCACTATGAACGCAGGTCCAAGGGAGACCCTCTGACAGGTCTCCGTCTCCTTCAGGGAAACCTCTGGCTCGCGGTGGTCCCCCTTGCTGTGGTTCCTCAAACCCCAGCGCAGATCCACAGCCTGACACACACACACACCGAAGATTCTGGACAAACTCAAACATGGTCTCAACAGGTCTATAAACTGCCTGGCTCCACTTGACCACAATGTCAGGGGTTCTGAAACCTTTTGACCACGGCATGCATAAGACTGTTCTGGTGTGCCCGTTGGATCTGAACCCCGCACAATTAGAACACTCTGAGCAATTGGTCATCCTTCCGTTTGAATAAAAGGAGCATTTTGTTAGTCGCCAACTGGATTGCCACCCATAGTTTATGAACCGCTGGTGGGATGAAGCCAAGCTGACATGATTGATATATACATGACTGCTGGGACAGCTTCACAAGGTTTGGTACGGGAAGGTATTTACCTCAAACACGAGTCCAAAACTGCTGCAGAAACTCCTGAGTTCTGGAAAGGCCTTCTCCAGCAATACACGCCTCTCACTGCTCATATCTATAGAGTAGAAGACACTCCTCATATCTAGAGTACAAGACACTGCTCATATTTACAGAGTAGAAGACATTGCTCATATCTAGAGTACAAGACACTGCTCATATTTACAGAGTAGAAGACACTGCCCTTGCCAGTGTCGAGGAGCTACCATTACTGTATCTACTGTCTCCCACAGACCTCCACTGTGTTTGAACTGGTTTTCAATCATCTAAAAGCCCTACTGACCGGTGAAGGTGGAGGAGATGAAGACCCGAACCATGTTGGAGGGGTTCTGCTTCCTGGTAGCTCTGCCCCTCAGGACCTCTAACACCTCCTGGTCAAGACTCCTACCATCCATCCTCCTCCTCCTCCCTGGGTCCTCAACCACCTCCTGCTCTGATCTTTAGGAGGCCTTCTGGTCTTTGGGAGTGCTCTGGTCTTCAGGAGTGCACTGGTCTTTAGGAGGCGCTCTGGTCTTTAGGAGTGCTCAGCTCTTCAACACCTCCAGAAGTGAAACTGTGAGCCATGAGGAGGGATCAACAGGTGGCTAGACAAAGCTCCTCCTCTTCGGGGAGCAGGTTATGAAC
>OMKQ01054040.1:0-10272 GCA_900302335.1 Phycis phycis
GACACACAGGAAGCAGACAGTTTATACACTGCAGGACACACAGGAAGCAGACTGTATTCATACTGCAGGACACACAGGAAGCAGACTGTTTATATACTGCAGGACACACAGGAAGCAGACTGTTTATACACTGCAGGACACACAGGAAGCAGACTGTTTATACACTGCAGGACACACAGGAAGCAGACTGTTTATACACTGCAGGACACACAGGAAGCAGACTGTTTATACACTGCAGGACACACAGGAAGCAGACTGCGTTCATACTGCAGGACACACAGGAAGCAGACAGTTTATACACTGCAGGACACACAGGAAGCACACAGTTTATACACTGCAGGACACACAGGAAGCAGACAGTTTATACACTGCAGGACACACAGGAAGCAGACTGTATTCATACTGCAGGACACACAGGAAGCAGACTGTTTATATACTGCAGAACACACAGGAAGCAGACTGTTTATACACTGCAGGACACACAGGAAGCAGACTGTTTATACACTGCAGGACACACAGGAAGCAGACTGTTAATATACTGCAGGACAGACAGGAAGCAGACTGTTTATACACTGCAGGACACACAGGAAGCAGACTGTGTTTTTACTGAAGGACATGGAAGTGTGGGGATCATTTTCCGACATGGTGATGGATACCTGTCATGGATGTTTCCCTTGTCGTCCCCGACTGTCAAGGTCACGTTGCGGACCTTGGTGAGGTCAAAGTGGGGGTCGTGTTGGTGATAGTCGGGAGTGATCCAGCCCACCCACACACCGCTCACCTCCTGGCCGGCAAACACACGCACCGAGTAGTAGTACTGGAGACAGAGGAGGAAATGACATCATTGACATTGTCATCATCAGCACCATCATCATTGGTTTTGTCATCATCATTGTCTTTATCTTCATCATCAAGTCAACATCGTCTAGTTGAATTTCCCTTCTACCTATTTCATATACTGTCAATATTATATCTACCTCACCAATCACACTAGTATAATAGTATAACTTATGATAAAGTATGTTAAAGGTCCTGTGTGTACAATTTAGTAGCAACTAGCATGAGGGACAACTGACATGCACTGCGGGATGAGAATATAAATTGCTTTTTTGAGAACATGAGACTGTGCAGTTGTATCACTGTATACCTTGGATACCAGCTTGATAGCCTATTTTTAGCTATCAAGCAGGGAATCAACCACAAAAACTAGCGTCTCCAAAACCTGGATGTACTAAAGAATGCACACACACTTATCAAAACCCCCTTCATCCACAAACTGCCACTTGCTGGACTATTTTACACTTGGATTAAAAAGTTGGTTCTAAATTAATCCTCTAAATACATACGGCTCACTGGCTATATGTGGTGCGTCCAAGAGAGGATTAAGCTTGTGTGGAGCTCTGTCTGAACAGGCGGTTGACTCTGATGTTCGCGTCAGAGAGTGTTAAGTTTCTCGGACAATTAAATATAACTCATATAACTAATATAACTCCACAGTGTGTGTGGATCTGAACCCGTGGTAGATTCTGATAGAGAGTGACGCTTCTCGGATACATTGTATAACGCCACGATGTGTGTGTGGATGTGCATGTGTGGATGTGGATGTGTGGATGTGTGTGTGGATGTGGATGTGGATGTGTGTGCAGCCCCGTCTGGCAGCTGAGAGAGGGTGAAGCATGCAAGCAGACATGCAACATGGCGCGCTCCGTGGAAGAGGACCCGCTCCCTATGTATAAATATATATATATATATATTTATAGGGAGTGGGAATATGAATATTTTTAATTTCTGCCAAGTCCGTTCTCCAACTGCCACTAAAATGAACACACTGCTCCTTTAACCTATATTGTTTGATGATGACATACAGCGAGACAAATCATATGGTATAATATAATATAACAATCTTATACCAACAATAAGTAAGCATTATCATTCTATTCTAATCAACAACAGTGACTCATCAACCAAATATCATTTTACATTGAACGTTAAACGTGGGGCCTGAATCCATCGTGAGTGCATGCACAGGGTGAGGAACATGAGGGTGAGATGAAGGGCCACAGTACCGTGGTGGTGTTGAGGATGATGTCCATGTCATCACGGTCGTCGGGCACCACGTCCTCCATCAGCCGGGGCATGGTGGGGACCACCGGGGGGGGGCTGATGAGCGCCGCCTTCTTGGCCTTGAACAGGAACCTGCCGATCACATGATCACATGAACACATGATCACATGATCACGAGGACTGCACATCGATGTATAACATACTTAAAGTGACAGTGTATGTCGGTATCTTTCAAATTATATTATTATAATACCAAATTATATTATACCAAAATGTGCACCCAACGTGAACCGAACCCAACATGAATCCATCCTGAATCCCAAGGATGGAACCCAACATGGAGCCCACATGAACCCAGCATGGAGCCCACATGAACCCAGCATGGAGCCCATATGAACCCAACATGGAGCCCACATGAACCCAGCATGGAGCCCACACCGACCCTTTCTTGCGGCTCTTCTCCGTGGACGCGTCCTTCTCGTTCTCGCCGTTCTTCAGCGCCGGCGTCTCCTTGGGCACCGACGCCTCCTTCTTCTCCTCCTCCTGCTCCCGCCGCGTGGCCGACTTCTTCAGCACCTCATAGTCCGAGTCCGGGTCCATCTCCAGCACCTCGTCCTCGGGGATGGTGAGGGTACGGGTCAGGGGCGTGGTGCCGGCCCGCACCTTGAAGGTCTCGTGGAACTCCACGGGCATGCTGAGGCGTAGGAACATCAGGTCCGTGGTGGCGTTCTGGGAGCCGAACGTCTTGTGGGTCAGCTTCAGGCAGGGGGCGCTCTCCACCGTGCCGTCCACGCGGGACAGCTGTGGCCGGACACCAAAAAAATAAATCTCATTGTGTTTGAATTGATGGCTGAAACGCAGCCATGTTCACTTACACTTGCAAAAGCTTTTAACCGCCCTATTCGTAAATAATGTGTGAGGCAGTACCTCGAGGTGGGGGTGGTCAGTGGGCACGGGGATGAACTGCGGCAGGCTCTTGCTGAACCACATGGTGATGTCACGCTTCATGTTGATGGCGAAGGGTTCGAAGCCCTCCTGCAGCCCACAGATGGTGAAGTAGCGCAGGCTGCTGACGTTCTGACCCAGGTTGATCCGGCCCACCTGGGACAGACCCAGGCTGCACACCGGGATGAAGCCTGGGGGGAGGAGGGAGGACAGGGAGGACAGGGAGGATGAGGGGGAGGAATCAGCAGGGATGCCGCGTTGTTTCACTTACAATGGCTCCCTGTGTCACAGCCGATAAACTATAAAGTGGTATTAATAGCATGTAAAGCTCTTCATAATGTATCCCCTTTACTATGCAGACCTCCTTGTGTCTTCGGTTCCTTCATGCCCCCTGCGGTCTTCTTCAGCAGGTCGACTGGCGTCACCAGCCATCAACCTCAGCACAATGGGTGCCAGGGCCTTTCCCTATGCTGCATCCAAACTTCGGAACTCAGTCTGAAGACTGTGCTTAAAACCCATCCTTTCACACCAACCTAATCAATTTACCTGCATCGACTGCATCTTATTTTAGACTATGACATGGATTCTTAACCCATCACTGAGCTATGCTCTGTTACTTATTGCATGTCTTATTGTTGATTGTACTGATGTTTTATTACATGTGCTCTGTATGTTTTATTGTGTACTGATGTTGTGTTGTTTATTGTACATTTTATTACTGCTCTTATATCGTGTGGGGTGACCTTGAGTGCAATGAAACGCGCCGTTAAATAAAACGTATTCTTATTGTCATTGCTGGGACCACTCACCCTCTCCTATCTCAATGTCCTTGAAGGCCATCTCGGAGCCGGAGTCGCTGATCAGCATCTCTCCGTTGAGGGTGAACATGATGTTCATCTCCGTCAGGTCGATCATGCAGCCCACCACGTCACCCGACAGCCACTGGCGTCCGAACGGCTCGGTGCCGACGTGCCAACGCTGGGCCTGGACACGAGACAAAGGAGGGGTCCTGTTGCTGTCCCGCCGCCACAGCAAGGTCACTAAGCGAGCGCGCGCGGGTGGGGCGCGGGGGCGGAGCTAAATCATCTCCCATCCCGTACCTTGAAGCCGTTGAAGACGTAGGCCAGCTCGTCGGCGCCGAGCTCGGTGTCGGCCCGGACGCTGGGCCGGGCCCAGCCCACCCTCATCTCCCCGACCGTCACCGCCTCGAACTCAAAGTACCACTTCCCCTGGGTCACGCCGTACGACTTCTCCGCCCGGAAGACCCGGACCTTGTCGCCGCGGGCGCCCCCGGACCCGGGACCGCCTGAGGCCCAACAGGAGGTCGGTTTAGCGGCAGTGCAGAGTTAATTGGCGGGGTTAATTATAGACGCGAGAGAAACAACATCCTTCCACTGCTTCTATAATGTGATGCGTACGTGCAGGCGATGCAGGATTTTTACGGTGTGACCTTTGGATCCTTTGGATTTCACGCAATGCATATTGAATGAGTTGGATGACATTATCGCAGTGATGTTGAATACTTGATTCCGATTGGTCGGTAACGTTCCAAGACATACCGCATTTTAACACTTACAAATCAATCCGCTACAATTCCAATTAACAACAACGGTCGAATAGAACTATCGACCGGCTGTTTCCTTGACAATCCGCTCAAAGCACTGCAGAAGAATATTACATTTTCAACAGATTTAGGTCAAAACAAAACCAATAACATTATCGATGAAATCAACTCCATTACTGGAAAATAATGGACTTCGCCTGTGTTTCCCCAATAACGATAATCCCTTTGGCGGTGCTACTGTGTACACAGCCTCTACGTAGGAGAAATGGTCTGCTGTTGTCTTTAAGGGACAGGCGAGGAGAAAGGTTGCGTGTGTGTGTGTGTGTGTGTGTGTGTGTGTATACAGAGCGGGACAGAGGATGGTGTCTCAGCCAGGGCCGGGGACTCACTGCTCTCCTGGTCGGGGGGCTCGATGTTGTATCCGTAGCCGATGAGCGTGCGCACGGCGGCACACACGGTGTCTCGGTTTGTCTTCTTGGTCTTCTCGTCCAGCAGGTTGTAAGGGACCAGCCGAGGGTTGCGCTTGTTGTAAATGTCCTGAGGGACGAGATTCATGCGGTTTGGAGTCACGTCGTGGACATGGAAAGAGACTCCACTGCTGAAAATACTGCTTTTATATTAAATATGTTTTCAGTTAATCTTTGATTGCATTATATATTAATGAATGAATGAATTCATTAATTGCAAATTGTGAGTGTGTGTGTGAGTTAAACCTAACATTCTTCCTTTTTTAATTTCAAATCTAATCAGACCATATTTTATGGACATTAGGTATGTAGCTGAGTTAAATCTGTGCTATCTTCATGTACTTCTTTCTTCATCATTGGCCCATGCTGAATCACAAACAGCACGTCCATGTTTCACATACTAACACTAACTGCTGTAACCCATAACAACTGCTCATGGTTACCTGCACGATGCTGTAGGTCCAGCCCTGCTTCACCCGGTCCCTGGCCCACACGTTGTGGCCGTTCTCCGCCAGCCTCTCCACCAGCGTGTTCTGGTTCGGCGTCAGCTTGACGTGGTTCAGGTCCAGAGGGGCTGGCTTGTACCCGTTACTCTGAATATACCTGAGAGGGAAACACGGTTAGAGTTATTGATCGCATGTCATCAGAGTATTGATTCAAAACAGACGTGTGAGCCTTGTCCATGGACACGCGTACGTTTTGGGCAGTTTGATCCTCTTCAGGTTCTCCTCTGCCTTCTCGTCGCCCATGCCCACATGGCAGCCCAGCGCCAGCAGAGTCCTGCGAAATACACCCCACAGGAAGGAGTCAAACACACCCAGGAAATACACACAGGAAATACAGTGGAGACGCAGCCTGGAAAAACACACACAGGGAATCTGGACAGGAAACATGGTCAGGAAAAAACACAGGAAATCCAGGAAGGAGTATAGCAGCTGAAGGCCTGAAGGACTCACTTGAGGGTCTCCCCAGACATGGCCAGGTTGTAGTTCTTCTCTGGGTCCGGGAGACCCTGGAAGTCCACCAGGCAGGGGTGCAGCTTCTTGTTGTCATCGCGGACCTGCACACACACCAAGTCATCTTAGAAGCTTTGAATCACTTTGTCAACAAAACTCGTCTCTTCATTTTGGGATGAGAAGCCACTGACCGGAGCGAAGGTCCACCCCTGCTCGATGCGGGTCACGGCCCACAGCTCGTGGCTGTTTTCTGCTAGCTTCTCTCGGATGCGCTCCAGATGAGGTGGCAGCACAATCTGCAAGGAGGATGGATTCAGCAAATATGTCAACAGTGTCGTAAAACTAAACATTGTAAAATTGTTGCAAGGCACTGCCTCCTATCATGCGCTACCGCTAACAATGAAACTACCAACTAACAAACTACCTGTTACACTCCTATAGTTCCTCACACGCAGTAATTTTTTAGAGCTTCAGTATTTTTTGCATTACTTCTTGTAGTGTAGCAACCATATTTTAAATAACTCTAATATTGATGGCATGCTTTGAATATTCTCAGTTCAACTTTGCATAAGTTAAATAAACGCATGTGCTGAAAGAATAAATGCAAACGTATTAAAGAGGTCCTACGGGTGAGGTGTTCCTCTTTGACTCCAGGGTCAGCGCGGGGTCGTACCTGCACCGTGTCCACGGGGCAGGGGGTGAACGCGGTGTGGGACAGCGACTGGGTGGGCCCCAGGAGGTTGCGGACGCCGTTGAAGTCGTGCTTGTACTCTTTGATGGGCTCGATGCGCAGGCGGTCTCTAGGCAACACCGCCTCGTAGCACGGAGCGTAGCCCGGGGGCGGGAGGAACTTGAAGTCGCCGTGGCGACCGCCCAGCAGGAAGCGCACCCTTGGGGGTCGAAAAAGGTGGACATTGAAGAGAGGGACGTTTGGGTTGTGATATATATCGTGATATGTGAAAAACATTACTTGGAACAGTTGTCATATAGTTTAAGTTAACCGCGTGATCTGTAACAGATAAACATATCCCATGTTAACTGTATGAAGAGAATGCGGTAATCATTTCCCATTAGGCTTCCTTTGACACTGAGCAGTATGATGTCCCGACGAATGAGCAGAGTAGTTTGCATCCTCTGTTATCATAAAACCTTTTGCTGCACTCCCACCTTACGGTCAACACCCTGAAAGTCAATGTCGCTGCCTTATTCTCTTACCCCCTACGCGGGTCTTTGTTCAACTGCTCTTCCAATATTTCTTTAGTATTCTGCCTCTGTACTACAAATGCTCGTGATTTAACCCTGCACGTGCACAAAGTTAGTGCTCAACACCCCACTGCGTGCACAGCTCTGCCTGCCAGCGTTCCCCAACAACGAAATATGTCCGTACTTGACTCCGGCCGAGAAGCTGACCACGGGGAAGAAGAGCCCGTCCAGGTTGAAGTTCTCGAACATGCCCTGCACGGGGTGGCCGTTGATGCGGAAGGAGATGCTGGGCACGCTCAGGTCCAGGCAGCAGCTGACGACGTCGTCGGCGGTCAGAATGTGCTGGTCGGGCGTGGCCACGTTCCGCGGGACGCGGCCTGCGGACGCCAACGCGGGAACATGATCCTCGGGGCTCCGGGTTCACACAATGCTGAGGCTGCACGTCATGCTGTTGGTGTTATGTGTCCTCTTATGTTTGATTTCGCTGCCCTGGTCACTTTCTGGATTTACCTTGTTTCCCTTAGTATGTTGTGTTAAACAAAGATATCTTATGTGCTTTCAGTCTCTGACATTGTAAACGTATGGGGCACTCAACGGAGTAACGCGTCGTTTTTTTTGTTAGTTGCCAAGTAAAGATAAGTGTTAAAAAGCGCTCCGTAAATATAGACTGCGTTTTTCCAAACGGTGACACTTGTGACAGGTCACATGCCTCTCACATACCAATGCCCGTGTCAAGCAAACAAGGCAATGGCCATCTGGCTGGGAGGTGTGAGGGGTTAGGTTTCTGGCTCAAGGACATTATGACTCTGGACATTATGACTATGGAACCAGCCACCCTTCAGCTGCCAGATCACCGGTGAAATCTATCAGGGAACGGCAAACTCAAAAAAAAATACTATTAAATACTATCGTTTTTTCCTTCACGATAACATTTTAACTTGAGCTCCACGCTACCTGACCACAGGTGGAGGCCATCGAAGCCGTAGGAGTAGAGGTCGTCCCCGACCCCGTTGCTGCCCCAGCCCTCGCCCCCCCCGGGGTAGGGGCTGTAGCCCTCCGTCAGGGCCCAGCCCACGCGCAGGTGCACTGGCTGGGCGGTCGGGAAGGACTCCACGTGGTCCACCATCACCTCGAAGTACCACTTCTTGTACTGCGTGGAGCCCTCGCACGTCCCCAGGAAGATGTTGGGCCGCATGCTGGGGAGGAACAAGGAACAGAACTCAGAACCCTTCAATGTCCGTAAGACAGACAGGAGTGACATGTGATCGACGCAGCATAAATGACACATTAGACACTTGGGGTCTGTGGGTCTAGAATCCCCGGGCAAAAATGTGCACTGGAGACATCAAAATAACTGCCAACAATGATTGGCAGTTGGGAATACCACTATTTGGCAGATGCTTCTAGTTTTTATGATACTGTACATGTCATTAAGGAGAATTACAGCATCTTGCTCAGGGGAAGCCGACAGGTCGACTGCGGACACTGGGGTTCGAACCAAGAACCTTTCGGCTGAGTCAGCCCATATTTCCTGTTAATAATAAAGACCCCACCTGGTGGCATAGTTGATGAGGTTGGTTTGTAGTAGGAGGTCGCGACCAGGAAGCAGATTCTCTGTGATGAGATTCTGATTGGACCTCACGGCCACACCGTTACACACACAGAGGGAGCAGAGCACATCCAGCACCTACACACACACACACACACACACACACACACACGTTTACTTTAATACGTGATCATGTGATGATGTGAAGTACTACGCGAGACCAGACGACCCCGTCACCTTGTGATTGCGTCCATGCTTATCCAGCAGAGAGATGATTGACTTGATGTGGTTCTCTTGGATGATGTTGAGAACCTCTGGACTCTCGATCAGAACACAGTACAGCACCTCCAGGATTCCTGTTGCAGGGCGACAGGCAGAAGATGAATGATCTGTAGGGCAAATGATCCACCGCCTCCCACCAGACGGGGGGCCGCCGTGCCCCTCTCACACCCAGTGGGGGAGTCAGAGGGGGCCGGACGTAGTGGGAGAAGCTGGGCCCCACCTGAAGAGGCCTCCAGGCGGTCCAGCTTGCTGACCAGCCAGTCCAGGTTGTCACAGAACAGAGCGCAGTTGGAGCGGTTTCCTCTGATCAACGACGCTTCACGCGAGGAGCAGAGAGAGACAGAGAGACGCAACGATGAAGGCCATTACAGTACCTCGGAATAAATACATCCATAAATCAAACCAATGGACACTTACAATTCTAAAATGAATGAATAAATAAATACCCTAATAGTTCATCAATTATTCAATCAATTAATCAGTCAATTGGTGATTCAATCTACTCTATCTATCCATCTATCCATCTTTCTAACAGCTCTGTCAGAGGGAACCTACCAAGTAGTTCATACAGTAGATTAACTATCTCCTTCCAGGACTCAGCAGCCTCCTCTCCGGCAAACTCAGAGAAGTGTGCGGCAGTGTTGTAGACGTTGAGGCGGTCCACACAGTCCAGAACCAGAGTGATCATTCCCTGTCGGTCCACAGAAAGCAACATGGACGGCATGATGCAGTAGCTCTGTTGTTTTAGCGTGCACAGTACATTTCATCTGGAAAGGCCTGTAATGTAATGCATGTAATGAAACTGTCTTCATGGAAATTGATTTATAGAAACAAATCTGTGGATCTGTGTGCTCATAGAGCCCTGGAATAAAGTGATCTGTTCTGATCTGTTTTGTTCTGTAAGCTGTGCTAGTGACAGTGGAGCAGCTAATCTCATTGAGCTTCATCACCACACAGTGTCACACATGAGGGTGAGGAGGAAACCCTCTGATCTCAACCCCACCTCCTCCTGGAAGAGGTTCTGCCTGTTCTTCAGGGAGCGCAGCTTGGACTGCTTCTCCTCGTGCTCCAGCTCCTCCTCGGGGGGTCTGAAGTAGAAGATGAGGTCCTGCAGGGAGAGGACCACCGAGTCCATCTGCAGCGAGGCCGCGCTGGCCGACTTGTTCTTGCCGTTCAGGGCGTCCAGACCCCTGCGGACCACACACACACACACACACACACACACACACACACACACACACA
>OMKQ01054041.1:3494-15931 GCA_900302335.1 Phycis phycis
TCTAGCCTCCATCACACAGGACAGCTCAGCCTCTAGCCTCCATCACAGCTCAGCCTCCACCACAGCACAGCCTCCACCACACAGCTCAGCCTCTAGCCTCCATCACAGCTCAGCCTCCATCACAGCACAGCCTCCACCACACAGCTCAGCCTCTAGCCTCCATCACAGCACAGCTTCCATCACAGCTCAGCCTCTAGCCTCCATCACACAGCTCAGCCTCCATCACAGCTCAGCCTCCATCACAGCACAGCTCAGCCTCCATCACAGCACAGCTCAGCCTCCATCACAACACAGCTCAGACTCCATCACAGCTCAGCTAAGACTCCATCACACAGCTCAGCCTCTAGCCTCCATCACACAGCACAGCTCAGCTCAGACTCCAGCCTCCATCCCACCACGTGGGATGCTGATCAGCCACAATAAGCTTCTTTGTAATGTTCTTGATGCATCCTGATGTACACATGACTGCATGTTGGCCAGATCAGTACGCAGGCTGCGGTGTAGGAGGGCAGGCTGCTGCACCATAGGTTTGTGAGGGAGGCTCAATACCACATGTGGTTGTAACACATAAGGTACAATATAAGGTACAACGTGTTGCAGTATTTACTCTTGTATGGAGGCTGGGGGACTGGTATTGGATGGTGACCCATTGTGTACCAATAGATAATAAAATCACCAGACCGCACAGACGGCCGCATTGTTGGGACTCTGGCACCGGCTACAGCGTCCCGAGGGTCAAGATCAATACTACTCGGCAAACTGGCCGTGGTCACCTGCCTGACCCAGTTTTTCCCTGCCGTGGAAACGCCTGCGAGCATCACTGATGTTGTGGCCACAGCAATGGAGGTGGCAGCTGAAGGTCATGAAGTCCTTGTTGATTTATTGGTTTGTTTTCTGGCGTCTATTGATCATGTATACCACGGCATACATGATCAATAATATTTTAGATTATTTTTAGATTTCTTAAAATTACAGAAAAAACTCAAAACAGGAAATAGTTTATTTGGGCAAATAAATAATAAATATAGTCAAAATAAATAGATATTTTTATGAGACAAGGTTATGACATTTGGTGTAAAATACAGATGGGGAAATATATTTGCTACATGTGTTCAAGCTAAGGGAGTTTTTCCCCATATAACCAAGCGCTACTGGGTTTTACCGTCATGAAGGAGCAGTGTGTAGAACAGAGGCAGCCCTGAGGATGATCTGCTGGAAGAGCATCTTTTTGTCACCTCAGAATGAGCTTCATCTCTACAGAGGCAGCGGGTCCTCTTCCTCAGAGCTCGCCGTGTTTCAGCACCGTGTTTCACTGCTGTGTTGAGCAGTCCGGTTTACATGTCAGTGCTACACTGCAGTCTCACAGAAGTGGCTCGAGAGACAAAAGGTTTTAAAGAGTTGTAGGACGGAGGCTCCATGACCTACAGTGATTCATTTAGAGCACGCTGAGTAGTAATGAGTTATGTGTTATAATGAGTATAATGTAATGAGTTATGGGTTATAATGAGGATAATGTAATGAGATATGGGTTATAATGAGGATAATGTAATGAGGTATGGAGTCTCAGTAGCTCCACCTGCTCTGGCACAAGCCTCAAGTAGTCCAGGGAAGACAAGCTTCTGCTTCAAAGCATCCAATGTAATCCAGAGGATTCCATTCAAATGGTTTCACACCATTAGAATTTAACATTTGATTTCACACCATGGTGGTGTGATAAGTGGGTGTGCATTCTTTAATAAATCCATGTTTTGGAGACATTGGTTGATCAAGTCATTCACGCACCGCAGAGCAAGTAAACATTGGCTTGTGAGCGCCTGCTATCCAGATGAATGACCCCATAATCAAAGGTCCATGAGTGTAGTTCACCATGAAGGATGCAATCAGAGGACTGTGTGTCCAGAGCCATTCTAGGCTGCTGAATAGGCCTACCTCATGTCCTACCTCATGTCCTACCTCATGTCCTACAGCGTGTACAGTGACCTACAGATTCCTACTGGGTGGATTCAGTTAGTTTCAATCTCCAATCTCTCTGATAGGAACTAAATTCTACACACTGGACCTTTAAAGTTCACAATACTATAAATAACACATTCATTATACTCAAACTTGTATTTTCTTGTTCAACACTTCCCGGTCTGCCCCCTGCTGGTGCTAATGGAATGGGAAAGGTTTAAAAGTACAAAGCCGCACGATCTCTGAATGTTTCCAAGCATTTCCTTGGACAAATGGTCGCATATCGCAGAACACCAACGGGGGTTTGGTTTTGGGATGGCAGACCATCAGTAGAACACAATACGTTTAAATTCGCTATCACGGCCCAATATGCAAATATATGCAAAGGGTTTGACAGGGTCAGGGTTAGGTTTGAGTTGGGGTTCTCGGGATCAGGGTTAGGATTGAGTTGGGGGTCTCGGGGTCAGGGTTAGGTTTGAGTTGGGGGTCTCGGGGTATTGGGGAATAGAGTTTCCATGTTGCCAACAGCATTTCAATTAACATGATTAACATATCACTTTAGACCACATGGGAAAGCCACTAATAATAAACTACTTAAAATGCACTTTAAAACGTTAAGGTTTCAAAACAAGCGTGCGGTGACTTCACGGGGGGCTGAGGTGAAACATGACCCTCTTCATGTCATTATAACGGGTCAGGCTGCTGAACACTGCGTTAGAGAGCCACATCGTGTTCTGTCTGCTGGGGGTCCGGGTGGGCCCGGGCCTCCGGGGGCTCGCGGTGGGTACATTGGACCTGGAGCTCGGGGTCGCGGCGGTGGCCGGCGTCCGCGTGGCGGGCTGTGTTCCGTACCTCCTCGTCTTTCTCTCGGATCAGCTTCTCCGTCTCGCCCTCAGCCCCGCCGCCCACCGCCGACATGGGGAAGTCCGTACCGCTCTCCCTGGTCAGCTTACTGCACGGTCACAGACTTCAGGTTACATCACATGTGTTACCACCAGCTTCAAGTACACGTTAAATTACAGTACATTAAATCACTATGAGCTTCAAGTACACGTTACATTACAGTACATTAAATTACTATGAGCTTCAAGTACACGTTACATTACAGTACATTAAATTACTATGAGCTTCAAGTACACATTACATTACAGTACATTACATTACCACGAGCTTCGGGTACACATCACATTACATCACAGGCGGGGGCGTACTTGCGGTTGCGCTCCTTCACCACCATGCGAGTCATGCTCTGGATGCAGTGGGCCCGGTAGTTCTCGTAGTGGGTCTCTCGGGTCACGTCCTTCAGGTCCTGCATGTGCGTGCGGACCAGCATGTTGCGCAGCTTGATGAAGTCACAGTGGGACGAGTTCTCCACTGGGGGGAGAACACAGACGCCATTTACACCACCTGGCTGTGATGGGGTTTGGCCTCTCTGCCGTCGTCCATACAGCAGGCCTTTGGGGACTCCTGTACGAACAGCCCAGGGGGCCACGGCTGCACTCCACCGACCGCCTCAACATGGCTACCGCGGCCTGGAGTCCAGCCAACATCAGAAACACACACAGGAGCAGAGTGGACCCCACGCTGGGCTCACCTTCAACAATACCCCAGGGGTACAGACGGCCTCGCACCCTCTTCCCCTTGGCCTCCACCACCGTGTTGCTGCCAATCACAGCAAACGGAATGCTGTCCTGGGAGGACAGGATGTAGAAGGGGAGATGAACACACAGATGTCATTCAACAGACGCAACGGTGTTAGGGCAAGGGTTAGGGGTTAGGGGTTTGGGTTAGGGTCATGGTTAGGGTTAGAGTCAGAGTTAGGGCTAGTGTTAGGGTTCCGGCCCACTCACTTTCAACTGCTGGTCCTGCTGTTTGAAGTCCTCGTCCTCGTCAGAGTCACAGTCAGGGAACTGGTAGATCTTGATCCCATACTGCTCGACCTCCTCTCGGATCTACACACCACGGAGGACTGGAGTTACGGAAGCGAACGCATGGGAGAGCATGATGTTGCCCTCTGAAGAAGAGAGAAAAGGCCTGACCTTGATTTTCTTCCTCCGGACTTCCATTGGGGTGAGTGTGTCGGCTTTGGCCAACACAGGGACGATGTTGACCTTTTCGTGCAGAGCTTTCATGAACTCAACGTCTAGAGGCCGCAAACTGCAAGAAACACAGCGCATGCTTTGGTGGAGTCCCGGTACAACAGAATTAACCTGGGACACGATCTGCATCCCCTTTACATGGATGCAGATTGAGTGCAGTTTTTGTGTCTAGCTGGTAGTGACTTCATCTGGTCAATAGAGGGAGCTCCATCCATTTTACTGTGACAGTTGAAGGCAGAACTCCACATGTACTGTTAAAGTGCAGGTTCACCAATTACACGCCTGAATGCACCAGAAAATACCATGTCAGCATTCCATTCAAATGAGCACTGCAACTGAAAAAAAATATAATAATAATGCCTTTAAGTCAACATACAGTAAAAAGCCAGTTGCTGCATTAACAATTCATGTGCCCATAAGCTGGGGAACACTGCGACAACTCATACATTAGATATATTAAATAATAAATATTGCAGTGACTGTGCCAGATAAACGCTCCTAAGGAACGTCTCCATAAAGCATTCATCATTAGATGTATTCTTTGTTCCATAAACAGGAGTGTTGGGTTTTTGTCTCCATCATCGACAATGCTGCAATGTGCATCAGCCATTAACAATGTCAGTATTCATCCCTCCTGCAAAGAGAAGGGACTAAACAGCAGACTTGTCTCGTACCCGTGTCCAAACGGAGAGATGAAGTAGAGACAGCAGTGCACCCGGTTGTCCTGGATGTTCTTGCGGTTCAGGCCGCTCTCGTCCCGGAAGTACTGTTCAAACTGCTGGTCGATGTAGTCGGCCACAGGCTTCCAGCTGAAACAGAAGACCCAATCAGAGACCACAGCTCTCCACACACACCCTCACAAAAACGTTTCTTTAACAGAGTGATCTTTAATTCTGCCACTGATGTTTCCGTATGTGCGGGGATGACTTGACCATCAGTTCACTGCGTGAAGGTTTTACCATTCAGTGTTGTTCACAGCATCCCCAAAGCCCGGAGTGTCCACTATTGTGAGCTTCAGCTTCACTCCTTTCTCCTCTATGTCCACTGTGTGCTTGGTTATCTCCACCGTCTGCGTGATTCGCTCTGAGGCGAAGGCACAAATGAACACGTTTTAGTGATCCTACCGTACGTGGGAATGTAACAAAGACTGACACGCGTCTTCATCAGTTGATCTCACCTTCGGCGTTGAGCAGCCTCCTGTCCTTGTAGAGGTCTGTGAGGAACAGACTGTTGACCAGGGTGGACTTACCCAGGCCTGACTCTCCTTCAGGGTGGAGGAAACAGCACGTCAGCACAGACCCTGAGTGTCTCGTGACACCACTAGAAGACCTGATCATAAACCAAACCATGACAGACCTGCAACCATGAGGGTGAAGTCGAAGCCCTTCTTGACAGATTTGCGGTGCACTTGGTTTGGCAGAGTGGCAAAGCCCACGTATTCCTTGTCCTGGTCCTTCAGAAGGAAAAGAAAGAACAAAACACATTGAGCACGTTCATCGCTGCTGTTAAAAGACCTTTTACCAGCGACAACAACACTGACGACGTCAGCCGGATGGTAGCACACGCATGTTCAAACAGGCCATATCAACCTGCCAAGTGGGACACCGGTGGTCTGTGTCGAACATGTGCAACGTCCTCCACGTTATCGACCAATCACAACCAATCCCACTCAAGCTGAATAACCGCAAGCAACCACAAGTACTCAAACTGGGCCAGTCTCCATCCTGCAGCGGAAACACACACACACACACAGTTTTTGAGTCTCAACCTCCATCTCTCAAGAGTTACCTCAGTAGACTCATACGGGTCAAATCTGTTCCAGGGGCTCTTGGGCCTGGAGGGGCAGTTAGGGGATGGTAAGTCAAACTCCACCCCGCCGTCGTACGACAGCCCAGGGCTTGAGCCCGAGTCAGACTGGGCGCTGCCTGCCACGGGGGGCCGCAGGTGAGACGGGGTGTGTGGGCGGTCAGGGCCCTCTGGGTCTTCCCTGTCCGCGTCATGGAGGAGGCTGCCGGGGCGCTCCTCAGGATGGGGGGGGTGGTGGCCCTCCATGATGTTCTCCAGCTCAGAGTCCTCTGAAGGACTCGAAGGCTACGAGGGGCCCGGGGGTCCGAGATGATGGACGAGGGGACATTGAAGGAGCGAGTGGACAAATACGAGGGAGGAACGTTTGGGTAGAGCAGGGCAGGTGGGCGAGGTGGAGGTCCACACAGGAGAAGGAAGGGTTATGGAGGACCCCGAGGAGAAGGAGAAGGAAGGGTTATGGAGGACACGAGGAGAAGCACAGTGTCTCAGGTTAGGATGACGGTGGCAGTGTTGTGGTTGCCATCAGTTGTTTGAGGCAGATAATGCAGGTCAAATTCTTGCAATACATTCTTTGAAGAGTGCTTTCTTACGCACAGCAAAGAAAGCACTTTGACACTTACACCTTCTAAACTCAGTCAGTAATTGGTCCAGCAAATACTGCAGGCACCTTTGAAGAAATTGTATTCATTTTGCTCAGCGTATTTCCCCGCAGGCAGTCCATTAACCCTCAGAAGTGACAGACCGCCAAGAACAACTTTCACCAGGTTCGATCAAGGGCACAGTCTAAAAAAAACATGATAGTTAAAAAATAAAAAAAGCCTTTCTGTGACTAATAGTGTAACTGAAAAGCCTCCATCATCTGCCTGAATGGAAACATATGAATAAAGCTCTTGTCGATGCTCATTATTTAGCCCATAGGCCCATGAAAGTTATGGCTCAACAACTTCTGAAACAGTGTGTGACAAACATTCATTTCCTTAGGACAACTAGAAGGTATTAGCCAAGCTATTCTCAAACCTCATTCCAGAGCACACCCAGAAGCCAATGGAATTGGCCGGACCAATCAAGAAGGACTACATAAGTCTGCATAAAAGAAATCCAACTGAAAACAGTCCGGTGTACTTTAAAACATGTTCCTACAATAACCATGCTGATCTCTCTGCCATGCCCATTTCTGCCATAGAGAAAGAAGAATTATATGCTCACATCGGAGAGAACAATGAAATACCGTGTTGACACTCAGAGGGAGAAGACACCATCATTACAGGCCTGAATGAAGGGCATTCAGAAAACAAGTCGTGGGGAAATTATGTTTCAATTTGCGTGACATTAATCACCGTGTGAAAATCAGAAGACAAAAGATCGCCTGTCGGCTGAGCTTCAGTGACCTCTCCCTGTGACCTCGTTCAGGGTCCGTACTGGTGAACCAACGGAGGTCAGAACTTCAGTAGTCATGATACTTGGGGGTGAGGGGCTGGTTCATACGGGGATGTTTCTGAGGGTGGGGGCTCCATCAGCAGTACCTGTTCAGTGTCATGGCTCCCAGTGTGGTGATGGTGAGCTTGGTGGGGCGGAGGTGAATCAGGACCAGAGTCCTGCTCATCAGAAGAGGAGCCGGCTTCATGGTCGCTCTCCTCCATGGCAACGGGGGCAACTGTGCATTCTGCCATCTCCAGGGAGGGGCAGCGGGGCAGGAGACAACGCACCAAGACAACCACCAACCGCCATGGGTCAGTCATAGGTAGGAGCAGTTCATGGGTAGGAGTGTTCATAGGTAGGAGCGTTCATAGGTGGGAGCAGTTCACGGGTAGTTGGGCGGGAGGTCCGAGGGGTCGAGGTATGGTTTGGTGGTGGAGGTGTGATGTGGATGGAAAGTCATGTGGAATTCATGCGCGTCAGACCAGGTCAGGAGGACAGGAACAGAAAGAGAAGAACAAAAAACAGAAACCATTCAAAAAACAAAGCAATGGGAAACGTGAGTCTTCCCCAAGGAACTGCTGAGGGCTCGGGTTCCAACCAATCAAGGAACGCCAATAAATGAATAAGAGGACAATAATATTATGAAAAATGACGCGTCTGCAGGATTCATAATCCAGATGACCGAGCTCACTGTACGGTTGTTTTGAATGCAGCCTCATCTTCCCATCGTGACAACACCATCCCCAGGACAACCACATGTGTCAACACACAGTCACTATTCAGCTCCCCAGAAGTACAAATAAGGTAGAATGACATTTTGCAGAATCATCCAGTAATACAATACTCACACCTATTTACCCTTCTTAAATCTTGCATGGTCAGTGACATAAAAAGCTTCTTCCAGTGAGGCCAACCAGAGGAGAAGATACAGTCAGTGTACACTCTGTATACTTAATGTATACTGATGATGACTGTGATGATGCATAACACATGTTAAAATTAACCCAAAAAGTCTTGGTATTTTGTTAAAATGCTTATCCCTACATTGTTCATAATTTCTTTCCATGGACAGCAGATGTAATTATCCCAGGATTTAGAGCTTATGGGAACATACATTGATAAGCTTAAAGCTTAGCAGGTTAGTGATCTGCTTCCATCGGCCACATCTGAACCCAGAGATCAAAGTCCACAACCACAGACCTACAGCATCAGAACCCTTCTTCAACTAATACATATTTAATGCTTGAATTGAGTCAAGTAAAACAAGCTAAGGCATTCATAGCCAAGTAGATATATATATACACATATATATATATATATATATATATACTTAACTACAACTGTACATTCACGCTACCAAAGCTTGAGCCTAGGATCCTACATCCCACTCTATGGTGGCTATGGTGGTACGGTGCCTAACCAGACCATCAACCTCCACTTCCACTCAGAATGGTGGTGCACACTACACACTACACACACAGACCCATGAAGACCCACAACACCCATTAAAGATCTCACCAGTCCTGCAGCCTCACGGCTCTCTCTGTGAACCACTGGTCCGCTCAGCTCTGTGGAAGCTGCTCTTCATTCACACTGCAGCATCCCAAACCAGAAGAACTACAGAGTCCAAAAACCTTTTATACCCGGCCTCCATCCCACCAGGTCACAGTGTCCTTCAGCACATTGAGCTCAGCCACTGCCCCAGGGCCCGTGTCTGCATTGACGTTACACTGTCATTCACGAGCTCAGCCCAGACCCAGGAAGAGGAGATGCCTGCACATACTCTGTTTGGGACATTTTGGGTCCCAGTTGATTCATGAGTGAGTCAGTCGTTGGAATATGTCTGGACTCATTCATTCTTAAAAGCTGGATTGTTGTAAATGCAAATATGAGAGCAGCAAGCAGGGATAACATGCCTGTTGTATACATTTAACCAGTGGTCTTTACAATTAACTCCCCATTGTAAAATGCAAAGTTGGCTAAATGCCCACAGATTCTTTCACAGGGTCTCATTGTTCTCGTATCCCATGTTTGTCCTGTGGTTGAACTGACTTCACTCAGACTAAAGGTTCACGCCTGCACTTCAAGCATCCCATAGTTTATTTTAGTGGCATTCCTGAATGAGGACCAATCACAAAAAGGCGTGCAGACTTGGCTTTACATTAAATACTCAATGTAACACACTTTATATCTCATCTCACAATCTACCAAGTACAAGGCCAATTACTGCCTCAGGGTTGGTTTCTACCTCGCACGCTAAATTCACAACTGAAAGGGTTGAAAAAAACCCACACACAGCAGGAAATATTATTCAACTTTCCTTTTGGCTATCTGTCTGCATGGGGGCAGGGGACGTAAAGGACCCCTAGAGAAACAAACAACCCACACTACGTGAACAGAGACTCCAACAGCTGGAGAACAAAGCCAGCTGTAACAGAGAGCACGAGTGGCCATGACATCATCCCTTCAGACAGAACATCAGTCTGAGCTGCCTGGATGGAGGAGGGTCCTCTGAAGCAGCAGACCTCAGGATTACTGTCCCATCTACCCACTTCCTGAGAGTGGAGGACCAGGGTCTTATTCACCAGAGTTGCTTACAACCATGAACTTACACGAGCTGAACGGAGAGGAAAGCCGTTTATAGGTTTTCCACAGACAAACTTTTCCACTTAGCTAGAAACTTGGATCTTTTCGGTGCAGACAGCCACTGCAATAGCCGTCAACGTTGGTGTTGCCAGAAAAACTGCAGCTGAGTTCAGGCTGGATAGAGCCAGTGAAACCAATGAGGTGGCTGACCAAAAAGAGCTTTTGAATCACTAAATGTAAGGGACTGGAGTTGTTCATTTGTATGAGGGTATTAAAAGGTTCTTTACATGAAAGTCACAGGTTCATTACTTGCTCTAGGGCAAAGGGACAGGAATTCTCCAGTGAAGCAAATTTAACCAAGAAACTGACTGCAAAGTAAAAGGATGCTTACGTGAAAAAACGTTTTTGCAACTGAACGTAAATTATCGTAGATAATAAGACTTGATGAGGAGTTGCTTTAACGTTACAAAATACAAAAATACTAAGAGACTTAATGAGGAATTGCTTTAACAGGATCAAATACAGAAATAACCAATCTTTGTGTGTGTGGATGGAAAAAGAAATGGCCAATTCCTTAAGAGGTGGTAGAGGCCAAACTGCCAGCCTCTATATTATGACAGGACTGGGAAGACTTCTACAAAACTAGATGTGCATTTGAAACCTAGAAAGAGACTGCAAGGTACTAGAGCCATTTCCAAACCTAGTTGTTGCTATCTCCCATCAGCCAATTAACAACCATGTGGGTCAATGAGTGGTGCCAGTCGATATGATTAGACCACATGCTATTGACTGGCCACACGACACACATTCACATGACACGGACCCACCCACAAGTGCACAACAACCACACAACTCATCCAATCTATCCTAGAATTACCAAATCGAATCAATGAAATCTCCATAACCAGAAATGGCTGGATTATAGCAGATGCAACAGGGCCCAGTTGGTGGCTCAGTGAGTAAGTGCAGGTTGGCAGCACTCTGTAGAAGGAGATGGTGGCTGTGTCCCAGGTGGGGAGACAGCCACCATCTCCTTCTCACAGTAATAGTATGCTAGCTCTTGGCTAGCATACTACCTCAACTACAGGAACAACAAGCGTTCATCAAGACCACCACCACCGATGTACTGTACTTGATTATGTACATGCCACGCATACATACACATTCACGTTTCATTTGGCATATTTCATAAAACTACTGAGACCTTGGCTTGTGATCGCCATCGCCAGTCTGGAGCATATTGTGTGTGTGTGTGTGTGTCTACAATCATGCTGGGACCCCGAAAGGTTTGCGGTGGTGCTGAATGAAGTTAGTGCTCAATCTTCCATGTGCAGGCTGGCAGGGCAACGAGAGGGTCCTGGTCCTGTTTGTCATCTTGTTGCTGTGTAAGTGGGCGCAGTGCGACCATCTGACCATGTCTCAATCCATTACGACGGCCGTGTGGACAGCAGCATAACAAAGGACCCGGCAACCTCCAGACTACAGGGTTACTCCTCCATCATAATTAAATCAACGTTAAACTTTCTAATTAACTTTTAATGAGTTTTCATGTGGGATTTTTAAAAAGGGGTCCATGGGGTAGCGGAGTCGGCACGCCGTCCTTGAGAACCAATCAGAGAAGGGGATGTGCAGCATCAGGCGGCGTGGTGAACACACTCACACTGTAACGGCCTGCTGACCTCGGAGCCCTGAGGTCAAGCTGCCGGTGCTCTGAGCGGCTCTGGCTTGGAGACAGAACAGGCAGCCCCCTCTCCGGGGGGAATGCCTCACGTTACGATCTGGGAAATTAAGACTGAAGAAAAAAAATAAACTCAACATGTTGTTATTGTAAGCCTCTGTGTGATGAAAACACTTTTCAACACTGTAGACATTTGAGTCAACAGAGAGCCATTTAAAGCTCAAATAATACAAACTGCACAGTTCAATAAATACTTGGTCAGTCGCTGCCCCCTCGTTTCTGTGTTCACATTACCATTTGAGAAAAGGGAATGTTTTTAGCTTCTTCAGGAAGAGACAAGGATGCATAGTGGTACACCCATACACCCAGTGGTACAGCCATACACCCAGTGGTACAGCCATACACCCAGTGGTACACCCATACACATAGTGGTACACCCATACACACAGTGGTACAGCCATACACCCAGTGGTACACCCATACACCCAGTGGTACAGCCATACACCCAGTGGTACAGCCATACACATAGTGGTACACCCATACACCCAGTGGTACAGTCCTACACATAGTGGTACACCCATACACCCAGTGGTACAGGCATACACCCAGTGGTACACCCATACACACAGTGGTACAGCCATACACCCAGTGGTACACCCATACACATAGTGGTACACCCATACACCCAGTGGTACAGGCATACACCCAGTGGTACACCCATACACCCAGTGGTACACCCATACACACAGTGGTACAGCCATACACACAGTGGTACACCCATACACACAGTGGTACATACATGTCAACTGCAGTCTCAGCCACTGTTCAACTGATAGCAGTAGCAGTTCAACAGCAGCCGGCTCTTTCAGAGTCCCTTTAACAGCAAACTATGCACC
>OMKQ01054043.1:0-11920 GCA_900302335.1 Phycis phycis
AGTTCTCTGACTGGAAAAGATCTGTTAAAGCTATTGCTCGTCGAAAGCGACATGCTAAGCAGATCAAGGGCATCAAAGCTGAAGTAAGTGAAGCTACAAGTGTCAAGGAAAGGCAGGAAGCTGAGCTGTTTATACTCAAGTTGATTCAAAGGGAAGCATTCAGTAGTGAAATCAAAGCTATAAAGCAAGGCTAGGAAGTGAAACCCAAAGACAAAGTGACAAACTACACAAGCTAAGCCCATTTGTAGATGGGTTGGAGGACGTTTGACAAGATCCGTTCTTCACCCACATGTCAAGCATCCTGCCGTTCTGCCAAGAAAGAGTCATGTAACATTGTTGCTTATTAAGTACTACCATGAAAAGGTGCATCGTCAAGGAAGAGGAATAACTGCCAATGAATTGCGATCCAATGGAATATGGGTCATAGGATGCAGCAGCGCAGTTGCCTCGCTGATTTACAAGTGCACAACCTGCCGAAAGTACAGAAGGGACACACAAGATCCAAAGATGGCGGATTTGCCAGAGGAAAGAATGGAAATAACAGCCCCTTTCACCTATTGTGGCATAGATTGCTTTGGACCATTCTATGTGAAGGAAGCAAGAAAGGAACTGAAGAAGTATGGTCTTCTTTTCACCTTACATGTAAGACAGTTGAGATGTGATCAAGGCACTAACTTTGTAGGAGCAAGAGGAGAGTTAATGAATGCAATGAAGGATTTGGATCACGAACAGTTGAAGGAACATGGATGTGAGTTCATAATGAACTTCCCATCATCAAGCCATATGGGAGGTGTATGGGAGAGACAAATAAGGACGATCAGAAGTGTGTTAACTGCAATTCTTGATCAGTCAGCTAAACGTCTCAACAGTTCCTTGCTCAGAACCTTTCTGTATGAAGTGATGGCTATTATAAATAGCAGACCTCTGACAACAGAGCATTTAAATGACCCAACAAGTCTTGAACCCCTCACACCCAACCACATTCTCATGATGAAGTCCAACATAATATCTCCACCTCCTGGTGAGTTTGTGAGTCAGGATCTATATCTACGCAAGAGATGGCGTCAGGTACAGTTTTTGGCAAATTAATTTTGGACAAGGTGGAAGAAAGTTTCTCCTTAATCTTCAACAAAGACTAATATGGCAAAATGAGAAGGTTAACGACATTGTTATCCTACAGGAGGACAGTTCTCCACGCAACCAATGGAGATCGGCAAGAGTGACAGAGGTGTATGCGAGCCCTGATGGAAAGGTTTGAAAGATGAAACTGTTAATTAGTATCACAACCTTAGACAGCCAGGGAAGACGCACTTCCAAGCCAGTCTACCTTGATAAGCAGAATAAGGGTTATGGTTTCATAAATACAGTATTTTGGTACTATATTTAACTGGTAAGGTTCATAATATACTGTAGGGCTGAAATTAAAATGTGAAATGTTTAATTGTAAGGTAAAACGACAGTTTGTCATTTGGTGGGAGTATAACTGCCATAAATATTATTTGTCATTTAATCTGTTTTGTTTATATATGTTAATTTGAGGTATTTTTCTGATTATTTAAGTAGGTAATGTTAAGTAGGAACTAAAGTTCAGGTTGCGTTGCACTTGGACACTTTAAGGTGAAACAGGTGAAGCAGGTAAAACATGCACGAGTCGGGACGTTTCTCCGTCAAGAAGTTGCTCCCTGTGAGGAGCGGAGTAGATGTTTTTCGTTTTTTGTGCTTTGAACCGGGTGTTTTGGGGGTTTCTCATTCCTTCTTGGTTGTGTGCAGCCAGCGAGTTCGACGGTGGATTGTGATGACGGCAACTAAGATGACAACCGCAATAAAGCCATCAGTGATCAGAACCGTGGTGTCGTTTATGTACCGGAGGGAGTGATAGTAGGAAATGGTTTGGGCACCCCTGGACTAGACTATCGCCCACAAAGTATTAGTAGTATTAGTAGTCATAGCATTTGTTGTTGTTGTTGTTGTTGTTATAGTACCACTGACACCACCTGAATATGTGCTGCGGTGTCCTCGTAGTTCTGCTTCATCTTCTCAAACTCGACCATCTTCTCCTGCAGGGAGCTGAGAGAGGACTTCATGGCCTCCTGTGGACGCCATTCACACCACCAATCAATAAGAGACAGCTCACTGTGCAGTTTTACTTGACAGAAAAACCCCTAACGTTTAATTAGCTATATATAAGTGACTGGCAGTATTTTTGTATCTGCCATATAAAACTACTGTACAATGCAAAACCGTCATTCATATACAGAGCTGACGTATTATGGAGTACAAGCGATACGTGTATTGCGGTTATATTCCTGTTATTATCACTATAATTCTATCAGTCTAGATATATCCTCCTGTGACCCAGGGGGGGGGCTATAGAGTGATGAAGGAGTTCAAAAGAGTAAAAGGAAGTGCATGTGAACGAAAGACGACATGTCAAGTCAAGTGGCAGAGGACGTGAGCCAATCGATGGTCCGGGTGATCGACGTGGCTCAGTCGAGCGAAACCAACCCGACTGCTTTACCTTCGCGTCAGCGGCGGCCTCGCTCGCGGGGCAGCAGTCGTGCTGCTTGTGTTTCCGGGAGGTGTGGCACACGACGCAGATGGGCTCTCCGTCGTCCAGGCAGAAGAGCTTCAGCTTCTCCCCGTGGTAGGGGCACATTTCCGCGGGGTCGACGTACAACTCGTCCAGCGGCGACGACAGCGACGACGGCTCCGCGCTGTCGCTGACGTACGCCTCGCACAGGTTCCTGAGGGTTAGACTGGGCACCGGGTCGTCGTCGGACTCCCTCCTGCACAGCGGGCAGTCGCGTCCCTCTCCCCGGTGCGCCCAGTAGTCCCGCAGGCAGGCGGAGCAGAAGCTGTGGCTGCACTTGAGCACCACTGGGTCTCGGAAGATGTCGCAGCAGATGGTGCAACAGAGGTCCACTTCGGCCAGGGAGAGTCTGGCAGCCATGTCTACGTCTTTCGAAACCAGGCTGCCAAACCGTGGGTAGTTAAACGAACCAGCCAACTAGACGAGTTGGACGCTCCTCCTCCCGTTTCCCTGGGAAATTAAAGATTGGAGCAAAGGTGAAAGCAAAATAACACGTGACCGAGTCCACGAAACGAAACGCAGTGTTTTCTTTTACGTCACCATTAAAATGCACAACGCGTGGAATTAAAGAGAAACGAACTTGTAAACTTTAATTACTTGTAATGCCTATACCACTATAAAAAAACTACTCTGAATCGACTGAATAAACCAAACAGCAGTTGACAACAAAAAAACTTTATGTCACCATAACCCCATATTCTTAAGGAATTCTTAAGGATTCTAAAGGAAATTAATGAAAATAACATGACAAATAGACACATGTCTATTGTTAGGGATTTGTAAAAACCCCCAACACGACTAGATTTTCACAAGATACGTCTTTATCCTCTAGTTATCCAAAGAGAGAGTGTCCCTTCCTTCTCGTATTGCACCATTACTCACTCGCTTGTCCAACAGTACCCTCTAGCGGCACGACGCCGTAAATAAGCCACAACATCTACACAACAAATGCAGTCCGAGCACAACACTAATTTTATAATAACTGATACGAAACAAAAGTACACGGTTATTCTAATTACCATGAGTTAATTAGTGTTATGGTGATTGCGAGCACACATGAGTAGAAGACATGGGTCATAGGTGAACATCGAAAATGTATGGCTGCTAAAATTCAGTTGATATTTAGTTCTAATTAATCAACTATGATACATAACCCACAGTAACAGTTAACCGTGACCTCATTAACATTTTTAGCATATGCCTCTAGGGTCTAGGCTATGGCAATATTTGTGTTTACTGCACATGCACAATATACACATTGCATTAACTAAAGTATGCAAGTAAAATCACTATTCTGATAGGCCCAATATAAGATCAAGTTATATTTGATTCAATGACCTGATGCACTTCAGGCCGTCTCTGTGAGGACCTATCCTAGCATTGTGATAATGAACCATCCTTACCTGCACAGTTTTTTTAAGGGACGACAATAGTTCAGTGGGTAGAGCGGGTGAACAGAGCGGGTCGTCCACTAATCCTAGGGTCGGCGGTTCAATCCCCTCGTTCCCCACTTTGAAACTGTCGAAGTGTCCTTGAGCAAGATGCAGAGATGCATCTCTGCATTTACTATCTGCATTTGATGGGTCAAATGATGGGTCATATTCATCCCCCCTGTGGGATGAATAAAGTATAATAATAATAATTATTACACAATAATAACAGCAGAACTGGCTGAGTTTCAAATTGACCATTTGAATCTATTCCAACCCTGATTAGTAATTACTAATGTCAACTAATAATAAAGTAAATGTGCAACTACAGAAAGATCAGCGATATAGCTCACAAAATGTTGTTGTCGAAATCCAAAAGGCCAGACTCAACTGGCCACCTGTAGGCAGTAGAAAGGCCCTCCTCAGATTTTCTGCTCTTGCCCAGCTGAAACACAATCCACTTTGTCTTCGAGGTGGTTGGGACCAGGGACACTGAGTGAGCGACACTTTTGCCCTGGATCAACTGTAGACCACCAATAACCATCTTGTTATTGAATTGTCATCAAAATACCCCTTTCTAACTTTCATATTCATTATTTTGTCAATTTCAGGTTTGAACTTACAGTATTTTTGCAATTCATACTCTGAATAGGATATACGTTGTTACTAGATCGACTTTAAGTAGATTTGTTATATCCCCGTCTTGCATTACCAACCAATAATCTTTCTTAAATTATTTAATTGGACCTACCATGCAGTGTCCATAAGGATGTTTCAAAATGTGTGCAATATCTCACTTTTAAAATACATGTTATTTTACAACTCCAAAATATAAAACATGTAGGCCTACCAAGATATGTAATTTCATGCTCTTCAATTGAGCGATAATACAACCCAAGAGTTCCCTCAATGAATGTGGTTATGAGATGATGGGAGGATGTGGTTTTAGAATCAAGTCATTATTTTGATATTTCGCCACAGTGCAGACACATCTGTAAGACTTGGGATTGTCAGATCTCTACCTCGTGACATTCTCCCTCCTCTCTGCTCCTCATTCATTTCATGGGATCAAGTCACATGCTTTTAAGATTGTTTTGGAACCATTATATTGTCCTTTTGCCTCATCCGCATCATTATACCATTTTGCTATGTATGACACTAAAATTCATAAAGACTCAGGGCACTAGTAGTCCTAACATTAATTTAACTCACATTCAAGTAGAAGACAAATTCCATCCACCTCAGGCCTTAACATGTCCGTTTTGGTGTCCAACGCATATTTACAACATTGAATAATAAATATAAGGATAATACTTCAGATGCTGCTGAATTGTGGAAGTCCTCCACTATGACCTGCAGAAACAAACACACCATTTGCATAATCTGTGCCATCTATGGAGATCTTTGATATACTGTATATGCTCTGGCTGTCTGTCCTTGTCTCTATGAAGTGTTTTGGTACTTGAGGCAGTATGGCAACTTGGACAGAGGTGACACTCTACTCTAGGCTTGTGTGTGGGGTCTGAAAAATAGTGGCACACTGAAGTGATACGTCATTATGTACTGATGCCTGGTAGCGAGAGCTTTTAAGACATTCTTGAAACTGTGTGTGTCATGTTTCACCCTTTTGAAAAAGCAATGATTTCCCTCAAACCTCATAGTCCATAGGTGAACAAGAGGCCCTGTACTTTGTCTGTGCTGGAGAGTGCTCAACATAATGCTTTGGTGGAAGTTTAAAGCCTGGAAACACCGCTTGAAGACCCTGTCTTAAGTTGTTATTTTAGTCTACATGTACTGGATGGATTCCTCTGTCAAAGATGGTGACAACATCAGCTGCACAATTTCTTTAAGGTCCATACATCCATCCATACATATGCATGGACTTTACTTCCTAGCATAAATGGGAATAACCTCAGCAACGTGGAATGTTCATGCCCATTCCCACCAATGCTTAGTTTGGCTGCAAAACTCTTTTGGATTGGTTGTGGTTTATCAAGCCGATCCGAATGCTGATATGGAAATGTAGGCAACCAGTATACTGCCCTAAGCTTGTGGATCTTTTTGGCCATCCCTAAAGGATTAGCTATTGCACTGGCATCCACATACAAAATCAATGACAATTTCAGGTCTTTTGCCTCTGACAACAACAAATGTTATCTCCATAGGACATGCACATACCAAGTGGTGATGGTTTGGCGTCTTGGATCTTGTCAAGAAGAGCAGTATTTTAAAACATTGTTTGAAGCATATGTTGTACTAGAACATACACTGCTGTATGTCCACTGTAATCTACAGTATATTGCACTGGCATTACCAGAGGGCAATTACTCCACTTTGCAATGGACAGTGGACCTTCTGAAGTAACACTGACAAAAGCATTACTTTACATGATAACGTCCACTAATTCATGAAGGACATCACTGACAGATCATGCTCTTGAAACCCTGATCACAGGTTTCAACGATATCAGGACTGGCCTACTACACATGTAAAACACTGTGTATTTTCAAGAACAAAGAGCCAAATTGTTTCTCAATTGAGCTTGCAACTCACCAGTGTCATCTCTAGATTCAGGAGGATAGGAGGCTAACCCTCAGAGGCATCCAGCACAGGATTTCTGAGAGGGATCAGATTCAACTTGACTTTGCATTGGTTGGGTGTCAGTTTCTGTCAAAACAATCTCATTGTTAAAATCTGAGACACCACAGTCTTGATGATGAATTGAAAGAGCGTTGAAAGACAGAACGTCTACAAAAGCGTCCTCACACAGGACCCCTGGTGTTCAAGGCGGGACAGTGCAGGATGAAGTGACTATGGCATCTTCTGTAGACCTGTTTGTTATATACTGTATGCAAACTGGTACTTGTCGAGGGTAGGTGGCTGGTTTTGATGTGCCTTAAGATCAGTCTCTCAAAGCACTTCATAGACTCTAGTGAATTTACCACAAGTTGATGCCTAACCTTTCCACAGTCCACAAAATGACATACAGGGACACAATGAAAGTGGACTGAGTGTGCTGAGAAAGCGTTTCAAGACACAAGAAGACTCATAACTTTGGAAGTGGTGCTGGTGCACTTTGATCCATCCTTACCAATCCGACTGGCATGTGATGCCTAATGCTAACTCCAGCTGAACGCAACTCTGTACAGATTGACAGAGAGACCCTAAGCCTCATGTGGGGAGTCAAGAAATGCAATCACTACTTTGATCAAAAGTTCACTGTTTTTACTGACCATCAGCCTCTCGTATCAATCTTTAACCCAAGAATTGGCTGCAGTGATGGTCTCTTTTCTAAGGAGGTCACATGTATGACATTGAACACGAGGGGACCAAGCAATATGGCAACGCAGATGGTTTGTCACATTTACCACTGCTGACGTCAGAGATAACTACAATGGATTGAGCAGAAATATTTCCCACAACAATAACTGAACAATTACCAGTGATAAACTGCCCCATTGAAAGAGAAAAGAGAAGTTGTCAGTGTGTCAGGGAACACTAATGTGTGGTTTTTGAGTTGTGATTCTTCCAAGCTACACACCAGAGTGCTGGAGGAACTGCATAAAGGATGCGTGAGGGTACCGTGAAGATCAAGAGTCTTGCCCGTGCCTATGTCTGGTGGCCAGTAATCGATGAGCAGATTGAAGACTTGACCAAAAACTGCTCTGAATGTCTAAAGATCCAGAACACACCACCAGAAGCCCATCTCCATCCGTGGGAGTGGCCCTCCTCACCATGGCAACCAGTGCATGTCGACTTTGCTGGACCATTCATGGACTCTATTTTTTTCATTTCTGTCGATGCACATTCCGAATGGCCAGAGGTCATCAAAATGATCACAACCATATTGGGAAAATACCATTACGGTTCTGAGAACCATGTTCGCCAGGAATGGCATACCAGAACAAGTCTGCACAGACAGCGGATGACAATTTGTCTCTGAACAATTCAAACATTTTATGAAGAACAATGGAGTCAAGCACTTCACCATCCATCCACAAATGGTTTCGCAAAAATACGTGCACAGACATTCAAGAAAGCCATTAAAACAATGGACAGTGATCATCCATCACCTCCTTGCCTATCGTATTGCAGTACATGCAGCCACTAATCAGACACCAGTGATGATGCTTCCTGAGGTCCCGCTCGGATCTTCTCAAACCAGCTGTAATAACGTGGAGAACAAACAGTTGTTCGAACACTTGAATGCTGAGTGAGCACCAAGCTTCAGTGTGGGATAATTGGTTCTTGCACGTGATTACTGCAACCAACCCACCTAATGTGCCTGCAGAGGCTCACTCCCCACACAGACAAGACAGTCTTACAGGACAGACATTAACCGAAGAAGCAGAGGAGACAATAAGTACAAAAAAAGACTACTACGTTAACATATTTGTTCAGTATCATATTGTTTAGTACAAGTTAACATATTTGCGTCCATACTCATCAAACGTACAGTAAAAACATGCTATATATAGGCATACAAGATGCATTTCAGTAATATATGTATTTTTTATTAGTTAGTAGACACTGTCATCTAGTGTTGGTTGTTAGATAAAGCATTAGCATTTCTTTCGTACCGATGCATTTTTTTTCTCATTTAAGAGCTGTGAAAACACAGTGACAAGTGAATCACTAGACATTGTGGTTTGACAATTTCAGACACTAGTGATATCTCTAGAAATTATATTTAATAAATTATTATTGAGCCATGACTTGTCACTAGATGGTGCAAGAGTGTAAGCCTTTATTTCGCACTGTGGATACTAAAGCTGTCATGTAGTCATCCTATACTGTCAATTATAATTAATTGGACAGAATGTGGGTTCTGTTTGCTTTACTGTTTACTGTTGTTTGAAAAGTAATTGCTGTGTATTCCAGATAAGTAATTAGGTGCATTGCCTGCAACTGCAATATTTACTATTCCTACTTGTTAGCCCTATACTTTCTTCCTCATTATAATACAGAAAACGTACTGTTAAAGTGACTACAGCGATATTAAGCTCCCTATCACGACTGTAATATAATGTATTATATGGACAGTATTAACTCAACATGACAGTAGACAGCAATCTATTCCATTACCAATAGCAATATCAATATTTTACAAAACATGAATGCCGTTACCTTTTTTCATTTGTGTGTGTGTCAGAGCTGAACATTCACTTATTAATGAATTCATTCATTTGCCTGAAGGTGCATGTGCGTGCGTTTGTTTAGGTTTGGTTTTGCCTCCTCTGCCTATATTTACCATCTCGATTTATCTTCATAACATTACAGGAAAATGCCAGTAAATCTTCAACCTGGAAAAGGTGTTGTGGTGGTAAAAACCGAATCTCATCAGAAGCACGGGAGACGACAGCGAGCACTGAATGAAATCAACTGAGGTGATTGATTAAACCAAAAGATGTTTTTTTTTTTTTCATATTCAGTTGTTAACAAGGGAACAGGCACAGTTCACCAGAGAGCAACACACTTGATACAGCTTTCTCAGAAACGCGCGCCAAGTATTGTTGGCAGGCGCCTTTTATAGGGTAAGGTAAACAACTCCGAGGGTACGCATGGTGGGTCCCTGAAGATCTCCGCTTGACCCTGGAGAGATACTGAAATATGACTTAAGATATGGATAGATTCCACCAGACGAACACAGAGTCTCTGCTCGTTCCCGAGGCCTCGAGACAACCAGAGGCCCCAGATCTTCCCGTGAACCAAACAGCTCAGGGCACGGGGTCGAGGCCGGTGTCACGCAATCGTCATTAGTGGCGCGTCATGTTCACAATGGAATTGTGGGAGTGTCAGTCAAAGGAGAGGTCCATCACTTTGGCTGTACCCAGGTATTCATGCATAGAGTATACAAGTATAACAAGTATATAAATCATGCATTCAAAAATATAGAGAAAAACAGGTGCATAAATCAAACTTGCATGTCGTCGAGTGCTCACGAGAATGACTTGCAGAAAAGGGCTGCGGGTTCATTTTCCATCACAGTAGCGCATGGGGAAGACATATCATCTCGTTTCCTATTCAGGGTGTGTAGGTCTACAGCATTGCATCCACTAGGTGTCAGCATGTGCCCACTTATCCACACAAATAAAGTTGAGCCACTAACTAAACTCAACAAACTGTAAACATGTCCGTTACATTTTGGATTTATTTATTCACGGAGGAGGAGGCAAAAAAACAAACAGACGTTTTCTTCAAGGTATTTGTCTGCTATACACATTCATTTCATGACTCCTCCACCATTAATTGGTTGTCAGCCGGAGTGACCCTGGGTAATGGTGTTTCATGACGACTCAGGGCTAGATGCGGGGCTTTGGCCGGAGAGGAGTGGCTGTCCGTCTGTGCAGCCCGAATGACAGTAGACAGGACGGAACACATCAGAGACAATGCTCTCTCAGGCTGCTAGGCTATAGGCCAACACGCCGGTGGTTCGTGGCCGTAGAGAGACCATCAATATGGTATTGTACAGAGATGTGTTGTGTTGTGGTACACGGATGGTTGTATAAGAGAACACTGTGCTGGGGTCTGGGATAGTATGGTGTAATATGGTATGGTAGGCCTATTGTATAGATAGCAGCATACCTTAAAATAGCATAGAAGGCCTAGTATTAGTAAGGTATGGTGTAAAAAGCCACTTTACAATTAGTGGCCTATTGAATGTCAGTATAATGGCATTATAGTAAAGTAGCCCCGTTTGTAAATGTCCCCATTTGCAGGACAAATAAAGGGTTTTCTCATCTTATCTTATCCCTAGAACATATAGAAAGCCTATAGTTCAACATAGTGTCGGCCTATTTTTCACTACAACAATATAAACTACAAATAGGCCTAGTATAGTTTAGGACGTTGTAGGTACATCCTTCAACATCATTTAATGATTACTCTTTTTATTCAAATGGTATGAACAGTGAATACAGGTTACATTTCAGTCAAGTCTTTTTTTTTGTAAGAAGCAAATCTAGGACTTGTGTGGCTGATGCATCTCTAACCCCGGCCATCTTATTCCTAAAGTATTCACAATCCTATTCAGTGTTCAATTGATTTCACTCTGTAGGGAGCTGGGGCTATGTCAGTAAATGTTCCATTAAACAAGATGGTGTCACAGCTGCGAGGAGATTAATAAAAAAAGCAGGTAGCATGTAGAAGAGATTCATCACAGAGCTGGCATGAGATGGTGAGAGGGAGACAGAGTTAGAGTGCCGGGGAACGAAAGGCCTCAAGGTTGGAATTACACTTCAAGACCTTTTATGTTTTATATTGGACTTTTTCTCCCTGAGTAGAATAACTCACTTGCCACAGACGAATTAGTCTCATGCTTTTATTGTGAAAAGGGCCATACATGCACGCACACACACACACACACACACACACACACACACACACACACACACAGAAACTGCTGCTCAACTCTTTCATTTCTGTTTGTTCACCATCACGTCGAGGGCCCCTGGGAATTGAATTAGGGGGGGCGGTTTCACAGAAGCCTGCGGGGGCCATTTTGTCTTGCGTGGACATTGACATTTCTTCAACTGCAACTAAATGAGAACATGTAATCTAAAATATACGATTCTGTTTTTCCTCTGGGAATATGTGTGTTTAACAGTGTGGTAATGGACAACTAACAAAATAATCTCTGTCTCTCTTGTTCTGTCTCTTTCTTTCTCTCTCTCTCTCTCTCTCTCTCTCTCTCTCTATTTAGCCTGTGTTCTTGCAGGGGGGTTGCAAGACCACTCCTGCTGGTTGGACACACACACACACACACACACACACACACACACACACGCACACTGACAAGCTATTTCCAAGGACAACAACGGAGATGGGGCTTTAAAACCCATTGAGCCCCGCCCTCTCATCTTATTGGACGCTCTTTATGTCAGGAAGGCATTCGGTTGAC